>CM064878.1:41076094-41176601 GCA_003313485.2 Penstemon barbatus
AAGACAACGTTTTTCTTACCCCCAATGACAGCTGACATAACAATGTCATTTTTAGTGAATTTCCTGGTCTTGTAGAAGTGATCAATGTCTTCTAAGTAAACCCTGTCTTCGTGGGCTTCCAGAACTGGAACTAAAGATGCCTCTTTGATTTTCTCCATGATTGAGCGCATCAGATCAGTACCAGAGAAGTGGAATTTGTTGTAGTTCAAGTACCTTCCATCCATAATTTTCTCCATTTCAGGGATTACTGAGTAGAAATCTGTGAAAGCAGTAAACTTTTCAAAGCAAGAGAGTTTGAGAGTTAGAAAATTTGAGAGTTTATGTGTGCGTAAGACGACTATACTGTTCAGATCTGACAGTTTATTAATCGTGTGGATGGGAGCTGCGGATTTCAATTTTATTATTTTAATGTCAGACGGGCGGGAAACTCTATCGACACTAATATGTTACTTATAAAAGCATGTTTTTAAAGATACGATTTATAACCATGCTCATATAAGATATCAGATGAGTAGAGTTTAACTTATCTGACAGACGGGTGATCTGTTATCTGATATTACTAGAGAAAGCCAATAGCTAGTAATCTTCCTCTGCTGTTTGTCAATCCAGCAAGGTAAAATAATCTTCAGTCTTCAAGAATTAAGAACAGATCTTCTGATAACATAACTTCAACTAATTGACATTAACAAATTTCATCTTTAGAGCAGAAGTACCACTAGTCTTACACGTTCCCCCTGTCTTTAAGAATTCATAAGTTAACTAGTTTGTTGAAAGTTAATCCTTGAATGGAATAACGGATAACTAAGCTGTTGAACTTCAGTCTTCTGAAAGATTCCCCCTCAGCTTATGCATCCAAATTAAGTAGTCCTAGCTCAGCTCTTAGAGTTGAGAACCTTACTTCACTTAAAGGTTTAGTGAAAATATCAGCAATCTGATTGTCTGTATGAACATACTCAATCATTACATTCCCTTTTTCCACATGATCTCTAATGAAGTGATGCTTGATCTCAATATGTTTAGTCCTTGAATGACTTGTAGTGTTCTGAGTAAGTGAGATTGCACTAGTATTGTCACAGTAGATTGGAATTCCACTGATCTTGATATTGTAATCTTCTAGTTGATGCTTCAACCATAGTATCTGTGCACAACAAGCTCCAACAGCTATATATTCAGCTTCAGCAGTAGGTATAGAGACTGAGGTTTGTTTCTTACTCATCCATGAGATCAGACGACTGCCCAAAAACTGACAGGCACCTGTTGTGCTTTTTCTATCAATTTTGCAGCCAGCAAGGTCTGAATCTGAATAACCAATAAGCTCAAATCCAGATTCTCTAGGATACCACAATCCCAATTCTTGAGTGCCCTTAATATATTTCAGTATCCTCTTGGCAGCTAAGAGATGAGATTCCTTGGGATTTGATTGAAATCTTGCACAAACCCCAACTGAGTACATGATATCAGGTCTGCTTGCTGTTAGGTATAACAGTGACCCAATAATGCTTCTGTATTTAGTCATGTCCACTGATTTGCCATCTTCATCTTTATCCAAACGAAGACTTGTAGACATAGGAATAGTAGCAGTAGAGCTAGTTTCCATACCAAATTTCTTGAACAAATCTCTTGTGTATTTTGCTTGGTTGATGAATATTCCATCAGACAACTGTCTAACTTGCAAACCAAGAAAATAATTGAGTTCACCCATCATGCTCATTTCAAACTTATTCTGCATGAGCTTGGAGAACTTGTCACACATCTGTTGGTTAGTTGAACCAAAGATAATATCGTACACATATATTTACACAATCAATATATGATTTTCCCATTCAATTGTGAACAAGGTTTTATCTACCTTACCTTTACGAAATCCTTTTATTAAAAGAAAATCAGATAGGGTATCATACCATGCTCTTGGAGCCTGTTTCAGTCCATAGAGGGCTTTCTTTAGACGATACACCTTGTCTTCTTGTTGATAAGCTTCAAATCCAGGAGGTTGTTCAACATATACTTCTTCTTGCAATTCTCCATTGAGAAAGGCAGACTTCACATCCATCTGATAGACAGTGAAGTTCTTGTAAGCAGCATAGGCTAGAAACAGTCTGATTGCTTCAAGTCTTGCTACTGGTGCAAATGTCTCATCAAAGTCAATTCCTTCTTCTTGACAGTACCCCTTGGCCACTAATCTTGCTTTGTTTCTCGTAACAATACCATCTTCATTCATCTTATTTCTGAAAACCCATTTAGTGCCAATTACCCTTTGATGACTTGGTCTTGGAACTAAGTACCATACTTCGTTCCTTTCAAATTGATTTAACTCTTCTTGCATATCTTCAATCCAGAATGAGTCATTTAGAGCTTCTTCAATTTGTTTAGGCTCTATTTGAGATAGAAAACTAGTGAACATGGCATCTTGTGCAGCAGCTCTTCTTGTTTTCACTCTGTCCAAAGGATCACCAATCACTAATTCTGGTGGGTGATTCCTGAGCCATCTGAGATCAGGTTGCAGGTATGGATGTTGTCCTCTATCTTGATCTTGCAACACTACTGTTGGAGTTCCAGTAGTAGTCTGTTGAACAGTCTCTGGTCTGTCAGCTGTTGGTAACTCGTCTGTTAGACAATCAGTGATCTGATTATGAACAGCACTTGAGTTGGCAGCTGAGTTGAGATCAGGTAGTATGATGAGAACATATTCTTCATTCTTTCCAACATTCAACTTCTGTAAATCAGTAGACAGATCTTGATTAGTAATTTGATTCTTTTCAGAAGATTGACTTGGCTCATCAAATACTACATGAATGGATTCTTCTATTAGTAATGTTCTTTTGTTAAAAACTCTATAAGCTTTACTAATAGTAGAGTATCCTACAAAAACAGCTTCATCAGCCTTTTCTGCAAATGCAGTAAGGTGATTTTTCCCATTGTTTAAAACAAAGCATTTACAACCAAAATTTTTAAAGAAATGAATGTTTGGCTTCCTGTTGTTCCAAACTTCATATGGAGTCTTGTTCTGATTTTTGTTGATCATGCATCTATTCTGGGTAAAGCAAGCTGTATTTGTTGCTTCTGCCCAAAACCTTTGAGGCAGCTTAGCTTCAGCTATCATGGTTCTGACAGCTTCCTTCAGTGTTCTGTTTCTCCTTTCAGCAACACCATTCTGTTGAGGGGTTCTAGCAGCTGAATACTCATGATGTATTCCCTTGATATTACAATACTCTTCAACAGTAGAGTTTGTAAACTTTGTCCCTCTATCTGATCTGATCTTCAATATCTTTGTACTTTTCTCATTCTGGATCAGTTCCATCAGATTGGTAAGATGTTCCTTGGTTTCACTCTTCTTTTTCATGAATATCACCCAAGTATATCTTGAATAATCATCCACAACAGCTATGCAGTATTTCTTTCCACCATTGCTGACTGGATCAATGGGTCCAAATAAGTCCATGTGTAGCAGCTCCAAGATTCTCTCAGAAGATTGGTGCTTCTTGCTTTTGAACGATGACTTGATTTGTTTACCCTTCTGACAGGCGTCACAGAGCTTGTCTTTGCTCATGATTGTTTTTGGAATCCCTTCTACCAAATCATTCTTTATTAATCTATTGAAGGTCTTGAAGTTTAAATGATTCATCCTTTTGTGCCATAGCCAGCTAACTTCACTTGGTGTTGATGCCACCAAACAAACACTTGAATTCTTGTCAGCAGAATTCCAGTCGACTATGTAGACATTCCCTTGTCGTCTTCCAGATAAAATAACCTTCTTTGTACCAATTTGTTCAACGTGGCACTTATCTGTTGAGAAGATGACTGAATATCCTTTGTCACAAAATTGACTTATGCTCAGCAGATTATATTTGAGGCCTTTAACATATGAGACGTCAGATATCTCTATGTTTCCTCTGATCAGTTTCCCTTTAGCTTTAATCTTGCCTTCTTTGCTGTCTCCAAAATTAACCTTTGGACCATCCACGACAATTGCATCAGTCAGCTCATGTATGCTTCCACACATGTGTCTTGAACAACCACTGTCCAAGTACCAAATCTTCTCTACTTTACTCCTACTCCTAATCCTATCCTACAAAACAAAAATAAAATTGTTTTAGGTACCTTTATTGAGAGGGTCCTGAAGGATTAGTTCCACCTTTGACAACCCAAGATGTTGATGTCTTAGGCTTCTTAGGCTTCTGAGTTTTAATAGGAGCATGAACAGTTTCATTTTTATCAAAGTTATCAGATAAGTCATGTTGATGATCAGTATGATAAGAATAATGTTCATAAGCAGGGTAATGTGCATGATAAGCAGGGTATGCATGCATTGGATGAGCAGGATATGGTGCATAGTAACCAGGAAATTGAGGTGCATGATACATAGGATGATATGCAGCAGGTTGCACATAATATGACTCATTTCCATACCAAGCATTTTGATTTTTCTTATTTTTATGCTTCTTTGGTTTACTAGTTGCTTGCTCATTGACAAACGACTTAGTTTTACCACTAGTCTGATTGACTTTAGCTTTATCAGCAGACTTCTTAGGACTCTGCTTTTTGGTCTTACTAGTCTGTTTATCTACACTAGGCTCTTTGCTCTTTTTAGCCTTAGGAGATTTCTTCTCCTTTACCACTTTCTCAGGTGAAGTAGGTCTAGCAGTTTGAACATACAGAATGACCTTACTATTGTCAGCAGATATAAATTTCTCGGTATGATTCAATTCTTGCTTATCCTGTTCTAAAGGTATATTCTGTTTACTAGTCATATGAGTGGATGCAACAGATGATTTCTCATGAGACTCAATAACTTTCTCAAGTTCCATGATTTTTCCTTTATAAACTTCACATTCAGCTTTCAGAGATTCATTCTCTTGCTCAAGCAGTTTATATTCAGCTGATTCTTTTGGCTTTTCAGCTTTAAGTTTCAGTGAACTATTTTGCTCTTTTAGCAATATCATCTCTTCCTTAAGCTTTTTAAATGCATCAGCAATGCTAGTATTGTTGAGCATCATTTGTTCAAATGAATTAAATAATTCATTGTCAAGAGGAGTTACCTCATCCTCAGATTCATCAGATTCCTTTGCCATCAGGCAGAGGAGAGCAGGTTTTTCTTCATCAGATGATTCTTCATCAGACGTGTCTGAATCTGAATCAGATGAGTAGACAGCAGTCAGCTTCTCTGCTTCAGCCATCATTGCCTTGCCTCTCTGATGCTTTCTTTCTTTCCTGATTCTCTTCTCTTCTTCAGTGTACTTCTCTGCTTTTGGATAAGGACAATCTCTAATGAAGTGTCCCAATTTCCTGCAGTTATAACACATTAGTTTTGCTTTATAATCATCTTTTTCTTGAGAAGAAGAGTTAGGTTTAGAAGTAGAAGCATTTTTGTATTTGTTCTTCAATTTTCTCTTGTAGAACTTCTTGAAATTGTTCATCAGCAATGCTACATCTCCAGCTGTGTACTCTTTTTTGTTGAGTAGAGTGGCTTCATCAGATGAGTCCACTTCTTTGCTTTTCTGTGCTGGTCTTCTGGTGTTTTCAGCAGCAACTAAGGCAGTTGTGGGTCCTGAAGTTGAGGTTTCTTCAATTCCCATTCTAGGCAGTTTATACTTGATGGGGGCTATTTCGCACCCTACATATTGTACGGATCAAGTAAAGAACATGAGATCGGTTCGACCAAATCAAACAGTTCGGGATTATCATATCAACCCGGCCTAACGCAGCTCTTTTCGACTAAAAGATTATACTCCGGACCCAAGTAGGATACTTGGGCCGAGTCCTATTAGGACTATGTTTCCTTGTAACACTAGGTTTAGCATGATATAAATACCTAGTGAATGATTGTATGAACCAACTCCAGAAGACGCCATTGAATGCTGCTTACGACAGCACAACTCTATATCATTCAATAAAGAAAGAGCTTTTTATCTTCATATTGGTGTGTTTTAGCTTTGTTTGTGGTTTTACTTCTAGTTTTTTCAATATTGCTTTTGCTTGAGATTGATCCATCCTGAATAAAGTAACAGAGCCCTATAATATATTTATATTGAAAACCCCCAATATCACAAATTCACTGATACCCTTTTTCACCCGACGAAATACGGTTAAGTCAGTTGGCGCCCACCGTGGGGCTAGGTTAATTATTCGATCGACACATTGCTCGCCCAAGGAAAAGCGCTCGCATTGGAGCGAGAAGTAATACAACCACCGGCCATCACACATCGGAAGACATACAGGACAACAACGATAATAACGTTCCCAACACCGATGAGAATTTCCAAGATGCACGCCCCCGACAGCAGGAACCCCAAGGAGGCCTTCCCGGTGCCATACAGGAAGAATCGGAAGGCCCTGAAATCCCCGTTCCTCTCCCGGGCGCTCAGGAGAAACTGCGACAAATAGCAATGCTCTTCAAATCACTCTCTCCAGAAGAATTACTTGTACTAGATCAAATTCCTCGAAACGTTACGGCTGCCAGGACAACTCCCGCTCCAGGAGTGCCAAGGCCAAACGAACAAACCTCTCAACAAGCTGACAGCCCAGCAAGCGAGCGACGCTCGCTACACAACCCACAGCAGGGCAATTCTAAACCCTCCGATAACCATCCCCAAAGAAGACCATGACGAAGAAAACCACAGGCGGGGCGCAGTGGATCGAAGGAACGAACAATAATCCCTATCGAGGATGACATAGATGATACAATCCCAGATCGACCACGAACGACTCGATTTTCAGAAAGGGAAATCGAAAGGATGGTACAGGAGCGACTCGAACAACGCCTACGATCTGTTCAAAACCCGTGGGCCCGAACCGCGGAACTCCAGGAAAGCTTTGCGGCCTGTTCTCCTTTCTGCAGAGAAATAAAAGAGGCACAATCTACGGGACAGGTCCCAGGTAGATTACCCCGGTATGATGGAACCACCGACCCGGATGATTATATTTTTAGCTTCACGAATATAATGAATTTATATGCCCACTCTGCCGAATTCACCGCCAAATTAATGGTGACCACATTCGAAGGACTCGCGTTGGATTGGTTCGCCAAACAACCTGCCAACTCCATATTCAGTTTCCGGGAATTTTGCAATAAACTGACGCAGCAGTTCGCCAGTCAGAAAAGACAAAAACTCCCGATGAGCTACCTAGGAACCATACATCAACAAGAAGGAGAATCCCTAAGGAACTGGTTGGCGAGATTTAATGTAGAACTACTCAAAATAGATTCTCCAAATATCGATTACATAATTTCTATCCTCTTCGACCTCACAAAAAACAGGCAGTTCGGAAACGCCCTCAGTCGAAAACAACCAAGAACGTTTGCCGACATCATGAGCTTGGCGTCTAAGTATATGACCCAAGAAGAGATGAATTCCTTTAAGGATAAAAACAAAAACAAAGCCACAGCTTCAGGCTCCAAACGGCATGACAGGATTCCTGCCCAAAGATCCGCGGATTATGAGCGATCTTTCAGGAAAGGTAACGTTTTCCAGCGATTGGAATACAGCAAAGCCGACCAAGAAAGGCAACCTAATTTCTACCAAAGGCCAAGAAACCCCGAACAACCGATCAGAAGCAGGGTGAATCAAGTGGAACACCTAAGGTTAAATGCTCCAATGGAAGAAATATTGGAAGTTCTAGAAAGAAATAACTGGATCCCTGAGGCGAGGAAAATCGCTCAGCCCAGACCAGGGTCCCGAAACTACGACCAATACTGTAAATATCATAGGGCACACGGACATCGAACAGAAAATTGTTTTCACCTTAAGAGAGAAGTTGAAAAACTGATTGAACAAGGAAAACTAGACGAATACATAGAGCGAGATAACCGCAAAAGGGAAAGAAGCAGAAGCCCTCGGAACAGTAATCAAAGAAGGAGTTCTCGTCGAAGGTCACCTGAGCGTCGACATACACAGGAGTCGAACCACGACCAAATCAATGGGACAATCCATACAATATCCGGGGGACCCGCGGGTGGAGATAGTCGTAACGCTCGACGAAGGACAGCCCGATCCATAATTGGAAACTCAAAATACCCAAGAGAAATATGGACTCTAGAAAATAAGCCGTCGAACCACCAGCCGATCAGCTTTAACGAAGGCGAAGTACCTAAAAACGTCATTTGGGACACAAAAGAGGATAACCCTGATTTCCCGATGGTGGTGTCGTTAGAAATAGCGAATTATAATGTAAAAAGAATCCTAATTGATAATGGAAGCTCAGCGAATATCATCTCCCGAGAGGTTTTAGCCCAAATGAACTTGGGGCAGATAAACCTACAGAAAGTAGCTACGCCATTAGTAGGTTTTGGAGGGTCCGAGATCATCCCCAGCGGAACGATATCCTTAAGTGTGTCGCTCGGGAAGAAACCGCACCGGACGGTGAAGCTAGTAAAATTTCTAGTAGTAGAAACTCCCTTCGCTTATAACGCGATATTGGGACGACCTGCTCTCAACCTATTCCGAGCCGTTGTCTCTACTTATCACCAGAAGATAAAGTTTCCGACCGATGGAGGTATCGGAGAAATAACGAATGATCATTGTATGGCATGGGATTGCTACAGCACCTCACTAACCTTGAAAGAACATCCGAAATCAATCACTCCGAGCAAACGAAAACCTGAAGAAGATCTTGTTAAAAACAAGGTTGAAATCCCCATTACTGATCGAATAGACAAAAAGGGAAAAGAATCGCTAGATTTAACCTTAAAACCCTCAGAACATAAGGATATAATCCTGATACAAGGGGACTCTTCTAAAACGACAAGAATAGGTACTGAATTGAGCAAGGAAGGGGAAGTAATGTTAATCAACTTCCTCAGAGATAATGTCGACGTCTTCGCCTGGAGCGCGAATGACATCGAGGGAATCGATCCTCGAATAATCAAACATTCCCTAAAAATTGATCCTATGGCAAAACCCGCCAGACAAAAGAAGAGAAATTATGGCCCAGTAAAAGATAAAATTATCAAAGCCGAGGTAGAAAGACTACTCGAAGCAAAACAAATTCGAGAAATACACTTCTCAGAATGGCTGTGTAATGTTGTGCTGGTAGCAAAAGGGGATAAAAAGGACAACAAATGGAGAATGTGCAATGATTTTACTGACCTTAATAAATTGTGCCCCCGCGATCCATACCCCCTCCCAAGGATCGACTTATTAGTGGACTCAACTGCGGGCTTCGCGATATTCAGTATGATGGACGCTTTTCAAGGGTTTTATCAAATATACATGGATGAGCGGGACCAAGAGAAGACTGCATTCATAACCGAGCAGGGAGTATATTGCTTTATAGTAATGCCATTCGGCTTAAGAAATGCCGGGGCCACTTACCAAAGGTTAGTAAACCTAATGTTCAAAGAGTTAATCGGAGAGTTAATGGAAGTGTATGTGGACGACATGTTGGTCAAAAGTATGAACGAAGCGGATCATGTAAAACACCTTGATCGATGTTTTCAGATCTTAAGGAAATATCGTATGAAGTTAAACCCCGCGAAATGCACTTTTGGTGTTATGTCAGGAAAATTTTTGGGTTATTTAGTCCATCAACGCGGAATAGAAGCCAACCCGGAAAAAATCCGGGCCATAACTGAAATGAAACCTCCCAAAACCATCTCCCAAGTGCAAAGCTTGGTCGGGAAAATCGTTGCATTGAACAGATTCATATCAAAGTCAGCAGACAGAAGTTTGCCCTTTTTCCAAACACTGCGAAAAGCAAAAAACTTCCTTTGGACTGAAGAATGCGATCGAGCCTTCGAACAACTCAAAGAGTATTTGACAACTCCACCGTTGTTAGCCAAACCAACGGAAGGAGAACCATTGTTTATCTACATCTCCATCTCCGAAGCAGCCATTAGTTCTGTACTAATTAAGATAGAAGGCTCGGAACATAAGCCTGTCTATTATCTAAGCAAATTATTGCAAGGGGCGGAGAAGAATTATTTGGAAATTGAGAAATTCACTCTGGCCTTAGTGGTGGCTGCCCGAAAGCTTCGACCTTACTTCTTAACCTACAAAATAGTGGTTTTGACAAATCAACCACTAAGACAAGTCTTAGCGAAACCAGAAGCCTCCGGAAGACTAATTAAATGGGCGATCGAACTAGGCCAGTTCGAAATCGATTACAAACCAAGAATCGCAATTAAGGCCCAAGTGTTAGCCGATTTTCTATTGGAAACACCGGCACTGGCAACTGAATCATCAAGCAACCTCAACGACGATGTCTTGGTCATAAATGATCAAACTTGGCTAATGCACGTCGATGGTGCTTCATGCCGAGAAGGAGGAGGCGCCGGGATCAACTTCACCGGACCAAATAAAGAAGATTTAAATTATGCAATAACATTGGACTTCGTCGTAACAAACAATGAAGCAGAATATGAAGCATTAATTGCAGGAATGGAAATGGCGATCAAAGCCAACATAAAAAGTCTTAAAGTATTAACTGATTCAGAGTTAGTGCAAAGACAAATTGAAGGCCTATACGAGGCTAAAGAATTCAATATGGTCAAATACCTCGCCAAAGTGAAAACACTAGCTGAGAAATTTGAAAGTTTCGGCATACAGAACATTCCACGTTCAGAAAACAAATGGGCCGATCAACTATCTAAGTTTACGGGGTCCCATGATGGAAAGACCGAAAGGGTGATCAACTGGTTAATCTCTAATACACCGGCGATCGATATCGATGAAACGCCGGCACTCGATATTATGGAAATTGAAGGAGTTGAAGGAAACTGGATGACTCCAATGATAGACTATCTTCAAGAAGGGAAACTACCGCCTGACCAGAATGAAGCTCGGAAAATAAGATATCGAGCTCCAAAATACACGATTGTAGAAGGAAAACTCTACCGAAGATCAGCATCAGGAATTCTTCTGAAATGCGTCTCTGAATCACAAACCACCGATATACTGCGAGAGATACATGATGGAGATGCGGGAAATCACAGCGGATCAAGGGCATTGGCCTTAAAATGTCTCAGAACAGGTTACTATTGGCCTACCATCAATAAAGATGCAGCTCAGTATGTCCAAGAATGTCATCACTGCCAAGTCCATGCGAATGTATGTCATCAACCGGCAGAAAACATGCACCCAATCCCGATATGTTGGCCTTTCGATCAATGGGGAATGGACATCGTGGGACCTTTCCCAGCTGCTAGATCCAAGAAAGCTTATGTCCTGGTCGCTGTAGAGTATTTCAGCAAATGGATAGAATGCATTGCCCTGGCACGAATAACTCAATTCCAAGTGATCAACTTCCTATGGAAATTCATAGTTTGTCGATTCGGCATCCCTATGATCCTAATTTCTGATGTCGATTCGGCATCCCTATGATCCTAATTTCTGATAATGGAACCCAATTCGTGGGAAAACAAGTAATAGAATGGTGTTCGAAGCTGGGAATCCAACAAAATTTCACTTCGGTCGGGCATCCTAGAGCAAACGGACAAACCGAAGTAGCAAACCGAGAAATAATAAAATCTTTGGAAAAGAGATTAGGAGCAGCCAAAGGGAAATGGCTCGATGAACTCCCAGGAGTACTTTGGGCAAATCGAACCACGGTAAGAAGCTCGACCGGAGAAACCCCGTTTAGCTTGGTATATGGTTCGGAAGCTGTTATTCCTGTTGAAACTCTGATTCCAACACCAAGAATTGAAATGTACGACGGTCTTGAAAACGAAAAGACAAGAGAAAATGATGTCGACTTAACGGAAGCTTTAAGAGAAAAAGCCGCTGTACGCTTGCAAGCCACTAAAGCAAATATGGAAAAGGCATACAATCAAAAAGTACGCGTCCGAACCTTCAAAGAAGGAGACCTGGTCTTGAAAAAGGTAGAAGTATCCAAGCATGTAGGAAAATTACAACAAAACTGGGATGGACCTTATGTTGTCATTGGAGTAGGAAAGAAAGGTTCATACAAAATTGCACACTTGAATGGAACAGCCTTACCAAGAACCTGGAATGCGGTCAACCTTAGGAAATACTATGGTAAATAAATTTTAGCAGATTATACTGCGCTGTTTTATTTTATTTCATCGAATTTTAGTCTTTGTAAAGGCCTTGGCCTACAGTTCACTTATTAAAAGATTTTAGCAATTTCTATAAATCGATTGTTTTGGTGAACGCTCCTTGGAATCCTACTATTATATCGGTCGAGATTAGAACAAAAGGAGTCAAGTATACATTGATCAGCTCAATAAACACTCCTCAATCCGACCATAAAAACGAGTTGAGTAAACATCGATCCGCTCGATAAAAACTCCTCGATACATATTCAACGTTCAATAAAGACTTTTGGTACTAAAAACCTAAGTCTAAACAAAACGAGTTGAGTAAACATCGATCCGCTCGATAAAAACTCCTCGATACATATTCAACGTTCAATAAAGACTTTTGGTATTAAAAACCTAAGTCTAAACAAAACGAGTTGAGTAAACATCGATCCGCTCGATAAAAACTCCTCGATACATATTCAACGTTCAATAAAGACTTTTGGTACTAAAAACCTAAGTCTAAACAAAACGAGTTGAGTAAACATCGATCCGCTCGATAAAAACTCCTCGATACATATTCAACGTTCAATAAAGACTTTTGGTATTAAAAACCTAAGTCTAAACAAAACGAGTTGAGTAAACATCGATCCGCTCGATAAAAACTCATCGATACATATTCAACGTTCAAAAAGATTTCAGGTATAAAAACCTAAGTCTAAATTATAAACGAGTTGAGTAAACATCGATCCGCTCGATAAAAACTCCTCGATATATATTCAACGTTCAAAAAGATTTCAGGTATAAAAACCTAAGTCTAAATTATAAACGAGTTGAGTAAACATTGATCCGCTCAATAAACACTCCTCGATATATATTCAGCGATCAAAAGGACTTTTGGTATAAAAACCTAAGTCTAGATTATAAACGAGTTGAGTAAACATTGATCCGCTCAATAAAAACTCCTCGATCTACTCATGACGATTCAAAAAGATTTCAGTATAAAAACCTAAGTCTGAATTATAAATAAGAGTTGAGTAAACATTGATCCGCTCAATAAACACTCCTCGATCTATTCCTAACAATCTAAAAGATCTGCTAATACACCTAAGTCTTGAAGAAGAATTAAGTATGAATCCATCTGCTCGGAAAATGCTCCTCATAAATAAAAATTATGACAGAATCAACGACAAGGAAGATGCAAGGGATAAAAGTAATATTTTATTCATCAAATCAATTACATACAAAAAGTCCTACGTTACAAAGGTCTACATACTACTTAAAAGATCGTTACAACGATTTAGATGAGCTGATCCTATAAGATCGGCGATCTTCACGACAATGTCCACGGAAACACCAATCTCCTCCCTAGTGCCTCGTCGATCATAATGAACCACCTAAGAAGCATGCTGCTCAGGATGGTCGACTTCTTTGGTTCGATGGCCAGGCTCTGAAGATCAAATGTTCTCCCAGACGAAATGAACATTACCAGCCAGATAACTAGCTATGCTCACTCACCCGCAAGAAGATACTGCTTTTAAGTTATCTATAAAACATTTTACTCTAGAGCAGCATCTCTTCGGGGCCGTCGTGAAACGGTAAGTTTACCAGCCACCCCGGTGGTCTACCACCCCTGAGGTAACATCTAAGAGCGGGGGTGACTGGCAAGTATGAACCCTCCATGTGCAAACAGAAACCACGGACCTCTAATTGATGAAGACAAAAACTGAGGCCTCATGGGACCCGTTAGTACAAGGAAGGGCTGACATGGGACCCGTCAGTACAAGGTAGAAGATAATCAAGCTATTACAAAGTGAATCACGATAATGTGACTTTTTGAATACTATGGGATCTGAAGGCAAAATAAAATTTAAGGAAGCTGAGGTCTCCATTATCTTTGGGAAATTGCAAATGAAGAATGCAAACCACCGCCCTATTTATAGGGATAGATCTAAGCGATCCAACGGCTGAAAAAGTATTTGATCAACGGACACAGATGCGACCCTTTGACTCCCGGTAATAAATGCAAGTAAGTTGGAACGGCAATATCTAATCGCCTCAACTAGTCGATAACAAAAGAGGTCCTTGATCGAAACGATCAATCAATAAGTTGGCACGATCGTACTTCAGAAACGATAGCTTGAAGATATAAGTATCCACAAACATAGGCATACAAGTTTTAAAAATTGTAGTGAGAAGGATACTTGCTCGATAAAAGATAAAAAATCGAACACTTTGCCATACGAGGGACGTCACTACCTCATACATCATATGGATGACCATTGACTAAGCCATACAGGAACTCCTTCGCAATCCAAGATATCTGACACGGAGATCAGGAGAATAGTCCTCCTTATTCAAAACGGCAAAGAGGTAACTGCCTAACATACCAAAGAATTGCTGAAGGAGGTCTAAACAGCACAGATCCGCCAAACATTTCTACATTTTCCAATTCCTCCCATATCAAAGAAATGATGTATTAACACACCAATTGAGGAACATATAGTTCAAAATTAATGCTGGGAAACATAAAGGTTTGGAAAGATACTGAACGGGATATTTTTCCTTAGTCTGATGCAAAGAACAACGGAGTTCAACAAAAGAGACAATAGCCTCCTTATATAAGATTTGAATCACAAAAAGACAAAAGTACAGGGCATAGATTGAACATCGACCAAGATGATGAGCGTTCCTTAACAACTATTGTCGATACGAATGACCTATTGTCTAAATTTCGACGTAAAACATATTGGTGCATACAATCCAGAGAACTATACTGGGTTGATCAACAAAAGATTTGGTTTGCAGGGGAAACATTATACCATTCAGTTACTCAAACAGTAACCGAGCAAGATCAAGATACCGTTTATCTATTCTGACTATTCTCCGCAAAAATCAATTTCGGATAAGTGTGCTAATCTATACTGATTGTTTCATGATGGTTATATTTATGCGTAAAGGCAAAATATACACAACAACGTATATCAACAGAAGAAAATTGATCAAGGCAAAGAATCTGCCTACCAAAAGGTCATAATTTCAAATTTAGAGCTTCTCCCATTACAAAAACTTCAGCCCGAACAAATGCACAAAAGTTGGGCAAAGACAAAAAAAAAAAAAAAGAGACAGTCCAAGGCCTGCCAGGTCGAACAAAGATCACTGAGAAGAACGGTCAACAGGTCGACTGCTAGAAACAGCCCTTCGAGGAGTCAAGTTGCCAGCAAATGCCATCAACTCCTCTTGACGCTTTAGATTACCAGCGTCATATCCTTCCTCATAGGACCGCCGTTGAGACTCCTCTGCAAGGCCAGCAGCCCGAACCAAGTCGTTTTTCTCTTGCTCCCAGACAGACTTCTCCTCCTGCAACTTTTTCAAATCATCATTGACAAGCTGCAGCTGGAGAGTCTGCCCTGCGACTTTCGCCGATTCTGACTCCAACCGTTTTTGGTAAGCATCCTCACTATTCCATAAATCATCATTTTGCACACCCAGCTGAAGGGCAAGATATTTGGACTAAAAAAGAAAAAGAATGAGAAAAACCTCCACACAACATGAAAATCGAAATATAGTTGGGAAAATTATCGAAAGTGCATGTCTACCTGCTCGCATATTTTAACCAGCGACTGAACAAGGCGTACATTGGAAGTACCCTCAAGTTTCCTCATCTCACCAGGCAAAATGGTGCTCAAACCCAGATCCCAGGACAAAGCATCAGGCTCAATTGAGCCAGGCAATTCATTATTAGAAGGGACACCGTCAGGCCGCGGAGTCTCTGATAACATAATGTCTTTGACCTGCTCGAGAATACAACGGTCATCTAACAGATGAGGAGAATCTCTCTCGTTGGGGCTAACGGAGGTCTCCTTGCCCGAAGCAGAAATTACGGTCCGACGACCAGATCTCGAACCAAACCGACACCCAGAAGGTCCCCCAGATTCAAAAGAAGTAGTCATCACCGTGGTATCAGTAAATAAGTAGTCAGGACAATCCTGCAAAACTGATTGTGTTGTGGAAGGATTGACAAAAAGGCCATCACCAGCTTGCCCTCCGCTGGCGACTGGGGCAGTAGAAGTAGACAAAGGAAGGGAAATAGCAAAATCCCCTCCATGAAAAACATGCTCGAAAGAAGAAGCACTTGAAGTAACATGTATATTATAGGTCGGTTCCTCATTGGACATATCGCCAAAAGCTATCCGACCAGGGGAAGGCATGCTTCCTACTCGAGTGGAAGAAGAAAAGATTGGTCCTGGAAACGACGAGTTTACTACAGAAAAAGGTTCGGAAGTGATAACACGGGTATCAATCTCCGACCTAATTATTGAGGACGAACGAAGAGGCTCCATCGACGACCCATCTCTTCGAGATTTTTTGGATCTATTATCCCTAGCGCTCTCACGAGAAGGTCGTTTCGAAGTATTACCGAAAAGATTACTCATGATCGAGTTGTTGAAGAATATAAAGCAAATAACGAGAAAGTTTATCGACTAGCCAAAGAAAGAGTATTCTATTAGAAGAGACGAGTATAACGGTAAATAACAAGTCAAGTTTTTACCTTTAGTATTTATACTACTTGAAAAGACGCTACAGACCTAAAGAAAGGGCGCGAAATGGAAAAACTGACCTTGGAGCAAGCGCTAGAATTTGAAAAGACACACGCATAATGATTATGGCAAATTTAATGACTTGTCTGAATTATTACGGCGAAAATGAAAAGACACGACTGTCAGAATACGAAACGTTTAGCGTACAAAGGGATGAAAAGGTAAAATTACAAATAAACCTACGGGTAAATAATCTACAAAGATTATTCCAAAAAATCACTATTTCAAGAAGCCTGTTCGCTACCGACGTTCTCGGTCATGCCAATATCGTCATCTTCTTCTCCTTCGTCTTCCGGATCGATAAAAGTATTATCGAGCTCATCGTTAACATCAGACGGAGGAATCGGCAGTGGTTTTCCAAATTCATCGACTAGGTGAGCCAAAGGAAAACCTTGATATACAACATCTGGAAGCTCGGAAGAAGAATAAAGTTCACCGTAACGATTCAACCGAATGTGCGCCGCCTTAAAATACTCCTTCCGACGGTCGTTGATCATCTCTAAGGCGACCAGCTGATGAACCGCCTTCTTAAAAGTACTCTCCAGAAGAGGACCGACCATCCGATTCACCAACGCCGTATGAACAGGAGAATTAAGGAATTCACGAACCACTCTTTCATCAGGGTTCCTACCGTATCGATCCCTAAGTCCAGTAAGAGGGACATCCTTTTCATACTCCTCTAAAGAAGTTTGGAGACTTGATACTTGAGATTCTAGCTCACTAATTCGAGCCGTACTCTGAAATTGGAATTCCTCTAACTTTGTAGCCATTTGACTGGCTTGCTCATGAGCACGAGAAATCTCCATAATCCTATTTATGACCTCTTGATCCTCTGTCTCAGTAGCACGAGTCTCTACGACAGGAATGGAAGAAGATGTTGAGGGACCAACCTCTGAACCAGAAAGTTTACGAAGTAGAGCTTTGTTTTTCTCATCTAGAAACTCACACTGTTGTTTCCAGAGTGCGGTTTCGTATGCGTACGAGGCCAAACAAGTCTTTGTCTGAAAAAGCAAAGGGGTAAAACAAGAAATAAATTGGCAAGAATGTATTCGGAATAAAGAATACCCTATAAAGCGAGCTCAAAAGAAACTACCTTTTCAGCATAAAGAGAAGCTCGCTGAAATTTCTCCAAAGGATCCTTACGAAAAAGTTTGTTCAAGTCACGAGTAAAAACCCCAGATAGGAGAACACGAGTCGCCTTGTCAACCGCATTCTCGCTTTCATCATGGACAAGTGAATCTCTCTCCGAATAACCAGCGGCTCTCTTCCCCTCTAAATGATCTTCGATCATTTCAACCAAAGTAGGTTTCGGATGATTGTCGCCGACTAAAGAAAGATCGTTGCCCGAACGACCATAATAGCTCCTTTTTCTCCCCACCGGGTTCTCATTGGGATGAGGCATCGACCAACTACGACATCCACGAATTCCCAAGGTTGACCTAAGCTGAAGAGGGGGATAACCCGACCCAGTCCCTTGACGAACAGGGGAATCTTGGGAAGAATTTGGAGACTCCTCTCCATTCTCCTCGGAATCGTGGCCCAACTCCAGTTTCCTTTTCCGAGAAGCCCTCTGCTCGATCGGGTTGTTCTCTACGGACTTAGAGGATTTAGATAACACCATCTTTCCCTTAGAAGAATGTCAAGAATTTTCTACCATTTGAACTGAACGAGAAACAAATTAAAAGTTAGTTTCTCTATATAAGGAAATATTATCGTAAACACTAAATCAAAAGAGAAAGGCTTACCCAGTGATTCTAATGATGAGTCAATTGGGAAAGAATGAACACTTAATCCTGATTTACGAAGGAAAGTTTCCCCTATCAGAAGAGCACTCTGATATTTGTTAGCACGCATTTCGGGGATCTCAGCAATAAACTGAGCATCGTCCGGAATAAATTCACCCGTCGGCAAGCGACCTCCGTATACCCATTTGAAATCATGATCCCACGAGAAGGGAATGGTCGAACCACCCGCCGAACGAAGATAAGGTGGAGGGCGAACAAAGAAAAAGTGAGATTTCCAAAAAGGGTTGCTGGAAACAGGGGCATCGAAAATTGCCCGATTAGGCCTCTGACTAGGAAAGAAATACCCACGATTGGATGAACTGGAAATATTGAACCGGAAAAGTTGTGTAAAATTATGAAAAGAAGGTTTAAACCCTTTCGCGAGCATCAGAACAGAAAAGCAAACCAGGAAAGCCACAGAGTTTGGAACTAATTGTGTCAAGGACACACTAAATATTCTCAAGATGTCAAGAAAAAGGGGGGACAACGGGAGACGGAGGCCGCTATTGAAATGAGCCGTATAAAAGGCGCGACATCCTTCCGGTGGAGAAGTTACCCTATCAGAAGGAGAAGGAAGAATTATCTCGGAACCCTCCGGGAAATATTTTGCATAGTTGTTCACAACCTCCGGAAAAGTATCCACTGTATATGCGCAAGCAAGGTCCTCAATTGGTTCAGAAATCTGAGGAGCAGTACCTTTGCCCTTTTTGGCTCGGGCAGCGACCTCTGTGTCTGAAAGGATCTGAACCTTAAAAGTGTCTTCCGCGGGAACAACGAATTCAGAAATGGCAGATTGTTCGCCCAAAAGATTAGAATGCAACTCCTCCTCGTTACTATGAGCAACATTTTCCCTCAACGAAGAAGAAGATTTTCTCAAAGAAGCCATATTTTCAGACTCTCGAAGGATATAGGTCGATAAAAGGAAACTTTATACGACGAACGATTAAGCAAGAAAATGACTATGAACTATGAGCAAGTATAAAGGAAAAATGATGATCTCAAGAGTCACCTATTTATACTAAAATGAGAAAAGACGTTTCGAACTCATCACAATTAATCACATTCCCGCCAAAAACGGAAGGATATGAAAAGCCTCCGGAATAGACGCGTGGCGATTCTTAATCGGACAGAGGAAACGACTATCTATGATATGTAGCACTCTTTTCCTTGCTTAAGATTTTTTCCCACAGGGTTTTTTCTTAAGAAAGGTTTTTAACGAGGCTCCATTCATAGAAAACAAACAGTCGTGAAGATTTATCTACTTCTACGAGCTTCTATTAGGACTATGTTTCCTTGTAACACTAGGTTTAGCATATTGTACGGATCAAGTAAAGAACATGAGATCGGTTCGACCAAATCAAACAGTTCGGGATTATCATATCAACCCGGCCTAACGCAGCTCTTTTCGACTAAAAGATTATACTCCGGACCCAAGTAGGATACTTGGGCCGAGTCCTATTAGGACTATGTTTCCTTGTAACACTAGGTTTAGCATGATATAAATACCTAGTGAATGATTGTATGAACCAACTCCAGAAGACGCCATTGAATGCTGCTTACGACAGCACAACTCTATATCATTCAATAAAGAAAGAGCTTTTTATCTTCATATTGGTGTGTTTTAGCTTTGTTTGTGGTTTTACTTCTAGTTTTTTCAATATTGCTTTTCCTTGAGATTGATCCATCCTGAATAAAGTAACAGAGCCCTATAATATATTTATATTGAAAACCCCCAATATCACAAATTCAAAGATACCCTTTTTAACCCGACGAAATACGGTTAAATCAGGGCCTGGGCCTGGGGTTGACCCAATGGTAAATTCGACCATGAGCCCCTCTTCTGGCGATCGGACTGAGCTAATTGGAGTTACAAGCTTCGGGATCAAAATTATGCCCTCAAGGTCGGATTCAGGGCCTTCAATAAGCTCAAGGTCGAAATTTAGAGTCTTCAATGAGCTCAAGGTCGAAATTTAGAGTCTTCAATGAGCTCAAGGTCGAAATTATGCCTTCAGTGAGCTCAGGGTCGGATTTTAGGGTTTTCCAAGAGCTCAAGGTCGAAATTATGCCTTCAGTGAGCTCAGGGTCGGATTTTAGGGTCTTCCAAGAGTGCAGGGTCGAAATTTAGAGTCTTCAATGAGCTCAAGGTTGAACTCAGGGTCTTCAAGGAGCTCAAGGTCGAATTTTAGGGTCTTTGATCCAGCATGAGCTCCCAGAATAAAGATTCCAAAGTACCCCTCATCAATCTTAAACAGTTGTGTGTACAACAATGGCTCCAGCTTCATTCTGAACATTTCCACCATCAGTCTGGGCAGCTTCTTGTTGAACAGTAGCCTGATCTTCCACCTTTGTTGTTTCAGGAGTTCCATCTTCTGATATTGATGTCGTCTGATGAATAACCTTAGTAATTGAAGGCATGGATCCTTTGGCAGGTGCCTTAACTACTTTCTCCTGAAAAGTGCTTACCTCAAGACCAAATGCAATCTGCTGTACACTTGGTAGAGTGGGAAGGTCACTTGGAGATCCCTGGAAGTACCTTGACCTTTCAGACCACTTGTCTAAGGCCTAGGAAACAGCTATATGTACAGCACGTTTGATTGGATCCTCATTCCTTTTCCTCTTTGCTGGCAATGAGTCTTTGATCTTTGCAGCTTCTCTGGCCACAATTCCCCTTGTGTAGCCATGAAAAACGTCCCTAACATGATCAGGGTCTAAGGCTTTGGTGATTGAAGAGGTTTGCAAAAAGCTCAGTACCCATTTTTCCTCATATGCAAACTCCTTCGAAGCCTTTATTTCTTCAACAGACATGTTGACTCTGTAGTTTCTCCACTTATTATATCTGATCTTCTCCTGAATAAACAGAGTCGCCTGTTGTAGTTTTTTATCAAAATCAGCAAGGGTAGCTTCAAACCTTGCAAAAGCTCCAGGGTGTCCATTGACAATGTTCAATGCCCATTTAACAGCAAATGGACATTTTTCCACCCTTTGGCAAGGAGAAAGAATCTGCCTTGCATTTAAGGATTCTCCAATCCTGATTCCTCCAGCTCTTCTTGGTCCATAAGCATCCTGCTTGCTTAGTTACAAAGCCTTGGCCAAATCAGAATCTTCTAAAGCTTTCAGCTGAGCTTCAGTCAGCTGTTTATTTTTGGCAGCTTTCTCTACTTCCAACTTGCATAACTTCACTGCTCTATTGAAGTCATCTTCAACATTCTTCTTTTCTCTTTCTTCTTCCCTTCTCTTTTTCTCAGCAGCAGACACTCTGACTTTAATTATTCTCTTTCTTTTCGGCTTGACAGATGTCTGAGCTGGTGCAGCAGGTGCAGCAGTAGTTGGTTCTGGTGCAGCAATAGATATTGGAACAGCTGTTTTTGGTTCGATGATCTGCACATCAGGATCATCTTGAGGTTGGGCAGCCTCAACTGTTGGAGTGGTTTGTTGAGTAGCTGTTGCAGCAGCTGACTCCTTGACAGTAGACTTCTTTTCAACTCCAGCAGGCCTCTCTGCAGATGGAGGGATTTCCCTAACTAAGTCAGATGATTTAGTAGGAGGAGATGACTCAAAAGTCATTTTCCTTTTTGTAGTGGACTTTGTGGGTACCACTTTCTCTTGAATTGGCTTAGATGTTGTTGTGTCTCTCAGTTGACTCCTTGTTCTCCTAGCAACATTTTCAGCTGGCTTTTCTTCAGAGATGGTTCTAGAAGGTGAACCATAAGCCATATCCTCTATTTCTTTTGTTGCATGATTGATGATAGCATCAGCAGCAAGCTCCTCTTCTGTTCTGGCTTTAACAGCTGGCTTAGCTGTTTGAACAGAAGGCTTAGAGATTGTCATTTTCTTCTTCTTACTAGCAGTTGTCTTCTTAGGCTCTTCAGCTACTTTTCTTTTTTACATCTCTTTCACAGACAAATAAACATTCATGGCCTTTGAGATGTGGACGAGCTTTCCATAAGTCATACCACATCCAAGTCCAGAGAACAGATGACTTAGGAATATCCTGTGATGGGTATTCTCTTTCTTGTGATGATTTTCCAAGATATACCACACAAAAGTAGCCCAGTTTACTTCAAAGCCATAGTGAACAGCAATCATGGCATGAAACCTCTTCATAGGTATGCTGTCCAAAGAGAAGGTGCAGTTTTCAATGATTTTTGCAAACATATCAGCCATCCGCTGATACTCATCCTTCAACTGTCTCTTTTTGATATTAGCAACCAGAATCTCCCCTTCTCTGGCACAAATACTCCAGAATTCTTGCTCCTTGGGTTCAGCCAGATTTGTTATGTCTGTTCTTCCTTTCAAGGACATACCATACTTCTCGTTCAGCAGCTTCAGAGTTATACACACTTCAACTCTTCCAACCTTCGCCGTGATCTCCAGTTTCTTGAAATCAGGCTCGTCTTTAGACTCATAAAATTCCATAACTTGGTCCTTGAAGACCATTTCTTCGTGTGCCTCCATATAGTCAACCAACGAGGCAGCCTTAAATTTTTCCAGAATTTCTCTCATCAAATTTGTTCCTGTTGCGTGGAACGACGTGTAAACAAGATACTGACCTTCAGCTTTTGCTTCTTATGAGTCCATGATGATTGTTCTGAAAAAGATTAGTAAAAACAAGAGTAGATTTGCAGAAGTATGAGAGCAAAAATTCTCTTGAATGCCTTAGAAATTTTGAGGGTGCGTAAAAGATCAGTAAGCTGATCAGATCTGAATTTATAGAGTTGAAAGCGTCTCGGTTTTCGTGATTCACGCGAACCGTTAGATTAGTTTTCTGTCAATATTGATCCTGGGGCGAGATACGCGCGATTCGAATTTCAAAAAGCATTTAATGACTGGCGGGAATGCGAACCGCCTCAGTCGACTTGTAAAAGTTTGTTGTTTTTAGTAATTGTGCTTATACAAATAATCAGACGAGTAAATTAATGCTTATCTGATAGACGAGTGTTCTAAAAACAAATATTACTAGTGAAAGCCAATAACTAGTAATCTTCCTCTGCTGTTTGTCAATCCAGCAAGATAAAATTTGTCTTCAGTCTTCAGGAATTAGGAACTTATCTGATGAAAACTTCACTTCAACTAACTGTCATCAACGAATTTCATCTTTTAATTAGAAGTACCGCTAGTCTTACACGTTCCCACTGACTTTAAGAATCCATAAGTTAATTAGTCTGTTGAGAGTTGTCCTTGAAGACGATAAAATTAGTAAGCTGATAAACTCCAGTCTTCTGATGAGTTGCCCCTCAGCTTATGCATCTAAATTTAATAGACCTAGTTCAGCTCTTAGAGTTGAAAACCTTGCATCACTTAGTGGTTTAGTGAATATGTCAGCAATCTGATTGTCTGTATGAACATACTCAATTATAACATTTCCCTTTTGCACGTGATCTCTAATGAAATGATGTTTGATCTCAATATGCTTAGTTCTTGAATGACTTGTAGTGTTCTGAGTAAGAGAGATTGCACTTGTATTGTCACAGTAGATTAGGATTCCACTGATCTTTATGTTGTAATCTTCTAGTTGATTCTTCAACCAAAGTATATGTGCACAGCATGCTCCAGCCGCTATGTACTCAGCTTCAGCAGTAGAGATGGATACTGAAGTCTGTTTCTTACTCATCCATGAGATCAGACGACTACCTAAGAATTGGCAGGCGCCAATTGAACTTTTCCTATCAATTTTGCAGCTAGCAAGGTCAGAATCTGAATATCCTATCAGCTCAAATCCAGATTCTCTACCGTAATCCCAATTCTTGAGTGTCTTTAAGGTATCTGAGTATCCTCTTGGCAGCCAGGAGATGAGATTCCTTAGGATTTGATTGATATCTCGCACAAACCCCAACAGAGTACATAATATCAGGTCTACAAGCTGTTGGGTATAGCAGTAACCCTACTATGCCTCTGTACTTGGTTATATCTACTGATTTGCCATCTTCATCTTTATCCAAACGAAGTCCAGTAGACATAGGACTAACAGTAGAGCTAGTTTCCATACCAAATTTCTTGAACAGATCTTTTGTGTATTTAGCTTGGTTGATGAATATTCCATCAGGCAACTGTCTAACTTGCAAACCAAGAAAATAGTTAAGTTCACCCATCATGCTCATTTCAAATTTTTTCTGCATCAGCTTGGAAAACTTGTCGCACATCTGTTGGTTAGTTGAACCGAAAATAATATCGTCTACATATATTTGCACAAGTAATATATGATCCTCCCATTCAATTGTAAACAAGGTCTTGTCAACTTTACCTTTTCGAAATCCTTTGATTAAATGAAAATCAGATAAAGTATCATACCATGCTCTTGGAGCCTGTTTCAGTCCATATAGAGCTTTCTTCAGACGATACACCTTGTCTTCTTCTTTATATGATTCAAATCCAGGTGGTTGTTCAACATATACTTCTTCTTGCAATTCTCCATTGAGAAAGGCAGACTTCACATCCATCTGATAGACTGTGAAGTTCTTATGAGCAGCATAGGCAAGAAACAGTCTGATTGCTTCTAATCTTGCCATTGGTGCAAATGTTTCATCAAAGTCAATGCCTTCTTCTAGGCAGTAACCCTTGGCCACTAGTCTTGCTTTATTTCTGGTGACAATACCATCTTCATTCATTTTATTCCTGAATACCCACTTAGTGCCAATTACTCTTTGATGACTTGGTCTAGGAACTAAGAACCAGACTTCATTCCTTTCAAATTGATTTAGCTCGTCTTGCGTAGCTTCAATCCAGTTTGAGTCACTAAGAGCTTCTTCAATCTGTTTGGGCTCTATTTAGGATAAGAAGCTGACAATCATTCCATCATTTGCACCAGCTCTTCTTGTCTTTACTCTATCCAAAGGAACACCAATCACTAATTCTGGTGGGAGATTCTTGAGCCATCTGAGATCAGGTTGCAAATCTGAATGTTGTCCCCTGATTTGATCTTGCAACACTACTGTTGGAGTTCCAGTAGTAGTCTGTTGAACATGAGTTATCTGCTGAACAGTCTCTGGTCTATCAGCTGTTTGTAACTCGTCTGTTTGACAATCAGCAGGGTGATTTTGAACAGCTCTTGAGCTAGCAGCTGAGTTGAGATCAGGTAGTATGATGGGTACATATTCTTCATTTCTTTCAATACTCAATTTCTGAAGATCAGTAGACAGATTTGGATTAGTACTTTGATTCTTTTCAAAGATTGGTTTGGTTCATCAAATACTACATGTATAGATTCTTCTACAAGTAAAGTTCTATTGTTAAAGACTCTTTAAGTTTTACTAACAGTAGAGTATCCTACAAAAACAGCTTCATCAGCCTTTTCTGCAAAAGCAGTAAGCTGATTTTTCCCATTATTCAATACAAAGCATTTACAACCAAAAATTCTAAAGTAATGAATTTTGGCTTCCTGTTGTTCCAAACTTCATATGGAGTCTTGTTTTGGTGTTTGTTGATCATGCATCTATTTTGGGTAAAGCAGGCTGTATTTGTGGCTTCTGCCCAGAATCTCTGGGGCAGCTTTGCTTCAGCTATCATAGTCCTGGTAGCTTCTTTTAGAGTTTTGTTTCTCCTTTCAGCAACTCCATTTTGTTGAGGGGTTCTGGCAGCAGAGTACTCATGGTTGATGCCTCTGATGTTACAATACTCTTGAACAGTTGAGTTTGTAAATTCAGTCCCTCTATCTGATCTGATCTTTAATATCTTCATATTTTTCTCATTTTGGATTAGCTCCATCATATTGGTAAGATGCTCCTTGGTTTCACTTTTCATCTTCATGAAAATCACCCAAGTGTTATCTTGAAAAATCATCCACAACAGCTAGGCAGTACTTCTTTCTACTATTGCTGATTGGATCAATGGGTCCAAATAAGTCCATATGTAGTAGCTCCAAAATCCTTCCAGAAGATTGGTGCTTCTTGTTCTTGAAAGATGACTTGATTTGTTTACCCTTCTGACAGGCGTCACAAAGCTTATCTTTGCTCATGACTGTCTTTGGAATTCCTTCTACCAGATCGTTCTTGATTAGTCTATTTATGGTCTTGAAATTCACATGATTCATTCTTTTGTGCCACAACCAACTAACTTCACTTGGTGTAGATGCCACCAAACAAATGTTTGAATTCTTGTCCACAGAATTCCGGTCGACTATGTAGACATTTCCTTGTCGTCTTCCAGATAAGATGACCTTCTTTGTACCGATCTGTTCAACATAGCACTTATCTGATGAGAAGATAACCGAAAATCTCTTGTCACAAAATTGACTTATGCTCAGCAAATTGTATTTGAGGCCTTTAACATAAGAGACGTCAGATATCTCAATGTTGCCTTTGATTAATCTTCCACATGCTACAATCTTGCCTTCCTTGCTGTCTCCAAAAGTTACTTTAGGACCATCCACAGCAATTGCATCAGTCAGCTCATATATGTTGCCACACATGTGTCTGGAACATCTACTGTCCAAATACCAGATCTTCTCTACTTTACTCCTACTCCTAATCCTAACCTACAAAACAAAATAAAAGTGTTTTCGGTACCTTTTATTGAGAGGGTCCTGGAAGATTAGTTCCACATTTGACAACCCAAGATGTTGAAGTCTTAGGCTTCTGAGATTTTATAGGAGCATGAACAGTTTTATCTTCATCATATTCAGCAGATGTGTAATATTGATAATCAATATGATAAGAATGATGTTCATAAGCAGGATATGATGCATGATAAGCAGGATGCATGCATTGGATGAGCAGGGTAGGGTGCATAGTAAGTTGGAAATTGAGGTGCATGATACATAGGAGGATATGCAGCAGGTTGTACATAATATGATGACTCATTTCTATACCAAGAATTTTGATTTTTCTTGTTCTTATGCTTCTTTGGCTTACTCTTTACTTTCTCATTAACAGACGACTTAGTTTTGTTAGTATTCTGATTAGTTTTACTAGTTTCAGAAGACTTCCTAGGACTCTGCTGTTTAGGCTTACCAGTCTGTTTTCCTAAACTAGGCTATTTGCTCTTTTTAGCCTTAGGAGCCTTCTTCTCCTTTAATTCTTTCTCAGGTGAAGCAGGTTCAGTTGTCTGAATATATAGTATGACCTTACTATTGTCAGCTGATACAAATTTCTCAGTATGATTCAGTTCTAACTTTTCTTGTTCTAAAGGTAGTTTCTGTTTACTAGACATATGAGTGGATGCAACAGAAGACTTGTCATGAGACTCAATAATCTTTTCATGTTCCATGATTTTTCCTTTACAGACTTCACATTCAGCTTTCAAAGACTCATTTTCTTGCTCAAGCAGTTTATATTCAGCTGATTCTTTTGGTCTTTCAACCTTAAGTTTCAGTGAACTGTTTTGCTCTCTTAGCACTATCATCTCTTCCTTAAGCTTAGCAAATGCGTCAGCAATACTAGTATTATTAACCATCATTTGCTCAAATGAATTAAACAATTAATTTTCAAGAGGAGTTACCTCATCCTCAGTGTCATCAGATTCCTTAGCCATCAGGCAGATAAGAGCAGGGTTCTCATCTTCAATAGACTCTTCTTCAGACGTGCCTGAGTCAGAATCAGACGAGTAGATTGCAGCCAGCTTTTCTGCTTCAGCCATCAGCACTTTGCCTTTCTGATGCTTTCTTTCTTTTCTGATTCTCTTTTCTTCTTCTGTGTACTTCTCAGCTTTAGGATATGGGCAATTTCTAATGAAGTGTCCCAATTTTCTGCAATTGTAACACATTAGTTTGGATTTATAAGCATTCTTATCTTGAGAAGAAGAAGTAGGGTTAGAAGTAGAAGCATTGTTGTATTTATTCTTCATTTTTCTTTTATAGGACTTCTTGAAGTTGTTTATCAGCAATGCAACGTCTCCAGCAGTGTACTCCTTTTTGTTGAGTAGTGTGGCTTCATCAGATGAGTCCACTTCTTTGCTTTTGTGTGTTGTTCTTCTTGGATTTTCAGCAGTAACCAGGGCAGTTATGGGGCCTGAAGTTGAGGTTTCTTCAATACCCATTCTTGGTAGTTTATACTTGTATGCCTTGAGTACTGAGAACAGCTCGGTAAGAGATATTTTTCCCAAATCTCTTGACTCTTCCATGGCTGTCACCTTCATGTTGAATTTTGGAGGCAGAGCTTTCAGCACTCTGACAGTTATCTCCTTGTCAGTGAAGGTTTTTCCTAACTTGAGAACTTCATTCAGCGTCCTTGTAAACCGTGTATCCATCTGATCAATGGTTTCCGCAGACTTCATCTTGAAGTTGTCTAGCTTTTCTAGAGCAACACTCAGATGATGCTCTTTTATGGCGTCATTTCCTTCGCTCATGTCACGAACCTTGTCCCACATCTCTTTTGCAGTCTTGCAATGCTTGACTTTATCAAATCTGTCGTTGTCCAGAGCTTTGGTCATGATGAAACGGCCAACTTTATCAAGATTGAACAGCTTGATTTCTTCAGCTGTCATCTCTTGTAGATCTTTATCCACGACTATATCTACTTCATCAACCTTTATAGTATTGGTGAATTTGAATGGACCCTTGGTAATGCATGTATACATGTTGTCATTATAAGCAGCTAAGAAGATCTCCATCCTGATCTTCCAGTCCTCAAAACTCATACCGCCAATGTGGGGAACATGGCTGATACAATCCATTTTCAAAAAGTTTTGATTTTTCAAAAATATGCTCTTTTGAAAAAGTTTAAAAACCTTTGAAAAACACTCGGATCAAGCTTGTTGATCAGGCAGCTGATTCTAATGAGCCACCCGCTATAATACCACTTGTTGGTCCCAAGTGGTCAGATGAGGTCTAGAGGGGGGGTGAATAGACCTCTGAAAATTTTTAGACTTTAGAACTTTCAAATCGTCTGTCAGCAGACTAAGCTTATATCGGACAGTTAGCTGACTGTGCTGATCGTGAACAAATCTTGAACAGCAGAGTTGACCACTTTTCTGATAACTACTTAGCTGATTTCAGCTAAAATAGTTTTAAGATAGACTACTTGCAGCGGATGATTTTATGTGTTTTTCACAAGTAGACTTAGCTTTTTAAAGATTTTATCCCCAGTTTTGAAACTTCTTTAAAACCTTTAAATAAACTATTCAAAGTGTTGAAAGATGCAACTTGAAATATGCAACAAACTTATGCAAAATAACAAAAAGAATTTTTATAGTGGTTATATGGATAAAATCCAATAGTTCACTCTTCCAAGTCAATTAGATCTTGGGTTATACTATAAACACACAGTTTACAATATACACTGCTTACGCTCTACAACAAATGATGAGCCGTAAGTTCACAGGAGGAAATCACTTAGAAACTCCTACTCTCTGAAGTAATATCACTCACTTAGATGGATATCTACTTCTCACAACACTCTTCAATTACAGATTCACTCAGAAAATGATTTCTTTTTGCTTCAACTTAGCTTCAGTTAACAAATAACTTCAGCAGGCTAGTGAGCTGTTCTTGAGTTTTTGAGACTTAGAAGATTTTGCTTCGCAAGATTGATCTCAGTTGTGTGTTGTATTCTCTTCTCTCTCAAACTCGCGAATTATTTATACTCTTCATTTGAAAAATGTCCGTTGAAGAAAATATACAATTCAAATGCATCGAGTACTGGTCCTTAAACTCTGCAAACGGCTCTCTGTACTGCTACAGAACTGTTTACAGTACTTTCTATCAGTAGCATTTAATGCAACGAGCTGATACGAGGAATTCTTCAATCATTTGACATAAATACCCTCATTCTTCAGCATTTATTACTCCAAGTGCATTGATTACCGTTGAGGAGACTTCCTGGTCGTCTTCACTTGGCTGATTAGAATCTCACGTCTGATGATGTGCTGAGCTGATCTCAATCTTGAACTAATCTGATTTGAGTAGGCTGATTTTCACCAAACTGATGTGTTCCTTCGGCAGCAGATCAGTAGTCTTCTGGACCAAGTTGGATTTTGACTTGTTTGATTTGTCTTTAGCTTGATCAAAATTCTTCTAAGGGATTTTACTAAGTGTTCCTTACTTAGCTGATTAAGATGTTTTGGAAATCATCAAAACCTCCTTTTAACTTCTAACTTCCTTGTCTTTTAATCTTCATCTTCATCCAACAATAAGCGTTAAGGGTCCAATTCTAAAGAATTAAGCATACAATTAATTGAAAAGGGCTAGGGAGAAAATTAGAATACATACCAGAGATAACAAGGAAAAGATACCAAAAGAACTTAGCCATTTTTCGTCGTTGAGAAAATCTAACGCTTATAGTATTTCTTTTGTTGTTTTGTATTTGATATAATAGTGGGTAAGTTAGTGATGTATTTATAGTGTATAAAAACTGATGAGGGATATTTTCGAAGTCTACTTTGAAGAAACCCCGATTAGAACGAAAGACATGAATTCCGATCTTAGAAGTGCAGAATCGAGCTCGAGTCAGAGTCTTTGCGGTCCGATCAACCAGAGTGAGCTCATGATCGAAAATTACTGTTGGGCCGATCAAAGGCCCAAGCCGTTGGGCCGAGAAATATATCCCTACGGTTGGACCAGCTAGCTCACCATTTCAACTATAAATACCACCAGCATTTATGACGCCAGACACGCTTTCCCAGGTGCTCTCTACTCGAAGACTGCTGCTCGGAGCCATCTTGGAAAGTTAGCATAGGTCACTTATTATGTATTATCCCTCTAGCTTGTACGGCATCCTATAATGCTCAAATAGGACCCCATTACTTGTAATATGTACTCTCACGTTCAGAACACATATATTATTGATCTTTCATTCATTCAATGGTATCTTTGGTTATTTTCTACACATTTTGATCATATACGAAACTACGTAAGATCAATTGGTGCCCACCGAGGGGCCTTATTTGGGTGTTAGATCGAAAAATGCCTACTACGAGGAGAAATACATATATTCGAGGAGAGCCTTCTCACGCAGCCGGAGCACAAAACTCAGTTAACAATGAGCTCGATAATCTATCTCGAGCGGCTCAACAACCAGAAGCTCCACCAGTCATTCCCTAGGACGATGTACCTATCCGCATGACTGTCGCCGATCTGAGGTCTATCATAGGCACTATGTGCAGGGATTTTATGAATAGTGGAAAGGCTGAACAGTCACCCGTAGATCAGCCAGCAGATCATGGTAGAGCAGAATTTCCTTCTTCGAACCTCCAAAAGGAAAAAAGCATACCACGATCTATATCAGATGCACCGGCACCTAACCTTCCCCAAGGAGCCCCGTCGAAGACTAACATTCGACCAAGAATCCCCTAAAGGACGATACATGATGTGGAGGATTCGGTTGTAGGGGAGAGTCAACCTGTAGATAAGGTAAAAAGCAGAAAACCGATCTATAAGAGGGTTACAAATTCTGAGTTGGAAAGAATGGTGCGAGAGCGAGTTGCCAGAAAATTGGATGGGGAAGATACGGTGGGAGAAGTTCGTCACGCCAGTGTAGCCGCTAGGCGCACTGAATTAGTTCAAAATAGGGATACAATAAGGGATAGGGAGATCGAAAATAGTATCATGCGATGCTCACCATTCTGCCGAGAGATACGAGAAGCTAGAAATACTGAAACAGTACCAACAAGGTTACCACGGTATAACGGGACTACCGACCCCAGAGAACATATCAACAGTTTTAACAACGTGATGAATTTGTATGGACACTCGGAAGACTTTTGCTGCAAAATCATGGTCACTACCTTCGAAGGAATTGCTCTTGATTGGTTTGGAAAATTGCAGCCAAATTCTATATTTTCTTTCGACGAATTTTGTGACAAGTTGAAACACCAATTTGCAAGATAGAGAAAACCTAGGTTGCCTGCGAATCATTTGGGAACAATTAAGCAATTGGATGCAGAAAGTTTGAGACAATGGCTGGCAAGGTTCAGTATCGAACTTTTGAAAGTTGATACCCCGCAAATCGAATAGTTGTCTTCTTTAATGTTCGAATTGACGAAGAACACACAGTTCGGAAATGCATTATGCAGGAAGCAACCGAAATCTTTCGAACGAATAATGGAGATTGCTGAGAAGTATATGATTCAGGAAGAAATGAATAAGCTAAAAAATGTGCATAATGTAAAACTCCCTCTCAACAAAAAGCTGGATCGAGCTCCAATTCCAAAACCAGGTGATTATGGAAGATCGAGTAGAGGATCGGTATGGCAACGACTTAACACCTACAAATCACAGGTGCTGACCCAAAGAACTAATCCCTATGGCCCACCTATCGACCAAAATCAGCCTCCACGACCTGGAAAAATCCATTTTACCGAATTGAACACCTCAAAAGAGGAAATTTTGACTGTATTGGAGGAAGGGAATTTAATTCCCGAGGCTCAGAAATTACCCAGGCAAGACCAGGAGCGATGGGGTATGACAAATACTGCTGATACCACAGAGTTCGGGGACACAGCATGGAAAATTGCTACCAGTTGAAGGTTGAAATCGAAAAATTAATCGTGCAAGGAAAACTTAAGGAGTTTGTCAAGAGCGGCAACTTTAACAACCGTTATAGATCCAGAAGCCCTCGAAAGTTTATTAGTCAACAAAGGGAGGGTCGAAATCAGACAGATGAGTAGTTGAATGGAGTAATAAATATGATTGTTGGGGGGCCAGCAGGAGGAGACAGCAAGAATGCGAGAAAGAGGACGATGAGGTCGATAAAAATAGTTGTTACGACCAAAAAAGAAATATTCTCCTTGGAAGCCCCGTCCATAGAAAATCAGGTTATAAGCTTCAGCGATGCAGATCGACCTTCAGACGTTACTTGGGATGTAAGTGAAGATGATCCAGACTTTTCCATGGTACTAACTCTGAGAATTGCTAACTTTGAGGTCAAAAGAGTTTTGGTCGACAATGGAAGTTCGGCAAACATTATATCCTCCGAAGCTCTTACACGGATGAATCTTCAACACCCTTATCTGGATCGGGTAGCGACTCCCCTGGTCGGATTTGGAGGTTCCGAGATTGTTCCACTAGGAACCATTCTATTGAGCATGACTCTCGGAAAAAAGCCGAAGATGGTAACAAGAACGATAAAGTTTCTGGTGGTGGAAACACCTTTCGCTTACAACGCCATATTGGGAAGACCGGCCCTGAATGCTTTCAAGGCAGTTGTTTCTACTTATCATCAAAAGGTAAAATTTCCGACTGATGGAGGGGTTGGGGAGATGAGAAACGATCAATACATGGCCTGGGAGTGTTATAACTCGTCTTTGAGTATAAAAAAGAAAATCGAGCCTGAAATCCCAACAAAAAGAAAATTGTCTGATTTAGAGGCTGAATCAATTCCAAATTTACCAATTCCCGATTGTGAAAAGATACAAGGAAAAAAAGGGAAGAACGTAGACATGAGCATGCAAGCTCCCGATCATAAGAAGGTGACCTTGGTCCCGGGATCCCCTGAAAAATTTACTAGGATTGGAACCGAATTAAGTGAAGGAATGGAAACCATGCTCATCGATTTTTTACAAAAAAATGTCGATGTTTTCGCTTGGAGTTCGAATGATATCGTGGGGATAGACCCACGTGTAATAACCCACTCTTTAAACATCGATCCAAAGGCCAAGCCGGTAAGACAAAAGAAGCGTAATCACGGCCGCGAGAAGGACAAGATTATCAATGCGGAGGTCGATAGATTACTAGCTGCCGGTCAAATCAAATAAGTTAAATTTACCGAATGGCTATGTAATGTAGTTCTAGTTTCTAAAGGTGACAAGATCGATAATAAATGGAGAATGTGTAACGATTTTACTGATCTAAACAAGTTATGCCCAAGAGACCCTTATCCGTTGCCCCGAATCGACATGCTCGTAGATTCCACCGTAGGTTTTGTATTTTTCAGCATGATGGATGCTTTTCAGGGATTCTATCAATTTTTTACGAACGAAAGGGATCAGGATAAAACCGCATTCATTACCGAGCAAGGAGTCTACTGCTTCATAGTAATGCCGTTTGGTTTAAGAAATGCAGGTGCAACTTATCAAAGATTGGTGAATATGATGTTTAAGGAGTTGATAGGAGAAATTATGGAGGTCTATGTAGATGACATGCTGGTAAAAAGCATGACGGAGGAATACCATATCAAGCATCTCGATAAATGCTTTGTTATTCTAAGAAAGTACGGAATGAAATTGAATCCAGCGAAATGTACTTTCGGCATGCGGTTGGGAAAGTTCCTCGGATATCTCGTCCATGAAAGAGGGATCGAAGCCAACCTAGAAAAAATCCAAGCAATTACCAACCTTCAACCACCGAGAAAACTTTCAGACGTCCAAAGTTTGATCGAGAAAATCATTTTTTTAAATAAGTTCATTTCTCGATCCGCCGACAAGAGCTTGCCGTTCTTCAAATTGTTGCGAAAATCAAAAGATTTCGAATGGAGTGATGAATGTGACAAGGCTTTTGAAGATCTAAAAGCATACTTAACATCACCGCCGATGCTGGCCAAACCCTCCGACGGAGAGCCCTTGTACCTTTACATAGCCGTTTCAGAGGAAGCTATTAGTTCGGTATTAGTAAAAATAGAAAAATTAGAGCATAAGCCAGTCTACTATTTGAGCAAGCTGTTGCAGGGTGCAGAAAATAACTATATGGAAATCGAGAAATTCGCACTCGCTTTGGTAGTAGCTGCACGAAGATTGAGGCCTTATTTTCAGACCTATAAGGTTATCGTTTTAACTAACCAACCATTAAGACAGGTTTTATCAAAGCCAGAAGCATTCGGCAGATTAATTAAGTGGGCAGTCGAGTTGGGTCAATTCGAAATTGAGTACCAGCCTCGAACCGCAATAAAAGCTCAGGTGCTAGCTGATTTCCTAGTCGAATCCACTAGCTTGAAAAACCTAGAGAACGAACCAACCTCCGAAGTAAATGTGGTTAAAGAGATTAAGGATTCTGTCTGGTTGATGCACGTAGACGACTCTTCGACCAAGGAAGGAGGTGGAGCAGGAATTCATTTTCAAGGACCCTGTGGCGAGGATTTGAGTTATGCCATTACCTTGGACTTTAACGTTACAAACAACGAAGCAGAGTACGAAGCTCTGATTGCGGGATTAGAAATGGCCCTGAAAGCAAAGGTAAAATCAATTATCGTGCTAACCGATTCTGAACTTGTCCATAGGCAGGTCAAAGGCATCTATGAGGCAAAAGAATTCAACATGATTAAATATTTGAACAAAGTTAAAGGTTTGATCTCACAATTCGAAAAGTTCGATATTCAGCCTATTCCGAGGGAAGAAAATCTATGGGCCGATTTGCTATCAAAGTTCACTGGTATTGCGGATGGAAAGAATGAAAGGATAATTACATGGCTTTTATCGAATGCATCTGCCGTCGATCTAGATGCCACTCCTTGTGTCAACGTCATGGAAATTGACGAGCAAATGATCTCTTGGATCGATCCTTTCATCGATTATTTAAAGGAAGGAAAACTACCTGAAAATACCAATGAAGCCTGAAGAATTAAGTACCGAGCTCCATCATTCACCTTAATTGATGATCAACTCTATAAGCGATCCTCCTCTGGAATCTTATTAAAATGTGTTTCCGAAGGTAGATATCATATGAATTTGAAGGAGGTTCACGAGGGAGAAGCAGGGAATCACTGTGGTGCTCGAGCATTAGCTCTAAAATGTTCGAGAGCAGGGTATTATTGGCCTACTCTTATTTCTGACTCAGTTGATTATGTGAAGAAATGTCACCATTGTCAAATTCACTCAAATTTGATCCATCAGCCGGCTGAACAAATGCACTCTATTCCGATCTGTTGGCCTTTTGATAAATGGGGAATCGACATCGTAGGACCTTTTCCAACGGCCAGGGCCAAGAAAAACTATGTACTGGTCACTGTAGAATATTTCAGCAAATGGGTAGAATGCGTTGCTCTAACTAAGATCACTCAGTTTCAAGTCATTAATTTTTTATGGAAAAACATTGTCTGCAGATTTGGGATTCCTAGGGTTCTAATCTCTGATAAAGGAACACAATTCGCCGGCAAAAAGATCATGGAATGGTGTGAGAAGTTTGGGATACATCAGAATTTTGCATCAGTAGGGCATCCGCAGGCCAATGGGCAAACGGAAGTGGTGAATAGAGAAATTGTTCGATCTTTGGAAAAGCGCTTATCCGATGCAAAAGGAAGGTGGCTCGATGAACTTCCAGGAGTTTTATGGGCAAATAGGACGATCGTAAAAGCTGCCACAGGAAAAACCCCTTTCAGTTTGGTTTACGGGTCAGAAGTTGTCATCCCCGTTGAGAATCTTGTAGCTTCTCCCAGGGTTGAATTTTATGATTCCGAAAGAAATCAGTTGTTAAGGGAAATGGAGGTTGATCACGCCGATAGCAAAAGGGATCGTGCTAAGATGAAAATTCAGGCTACAAAGTCCAACATGGAGAAGGCCTATAATCAGAAGGTTAGAATCCGAACCTTTAAGGTAGGAGATCTAGTACTCAAAAAAGTAGAAGTCTCAAAACATGTTGGAAAACTTCAGCCTAATTGGGATGGACCTTACGTAGTTGTCGAGGTCGGAAAGAAAGGTTCTTACAAGATTGCTCATCCAAATGGAGAAGTTTTGCCTCGAGCTTGGAATGCTGTTAATTTAAGAAGATATTATGGAAGATAGAGACTATCTAGCAATTTCTAGCCTATCTTTTATTTTGCTATCTCGTTCTGTTTCAATTTGTTTTATGTTATCAAGAATTATCTAATCAATGGAAAGCTTTATTCGCCAGAGATATTATTAATTCATTATCTTATCAATGACAAATCTTATTCGCCGGGAACATTATTAATTCATTATCTGATCATGAAGATATTATGAAGCAATGCCCAATCTCTAAATTTATCAATCAATAATCGACTAAGGGTGAAAGCCGTTGCTACGCCCCTTAGATCGAAGATAAAAGAAAATGGGTGAAAGTTGTTGCTAAGACCCTTGAAACCAACTAAGGGTGAAAGCCGTTGCTACGCCCCTTAGATCGAAGATAAAAGAAAATGGGTGAAAGTTGTTGCTAAGAACATTGAAACCAACTAAGGGTGAAAGCCGTTGCTACGCTCTTAGATCGAAGATAAAAGAAAATGGGTGAAAGTTGTTGCTAAGACCCTTGAAACCGACTAAGGGTGAAAGTCGTTGCTACGCCCCTTAGATCGAATATAAAAGAAAATGGGTGAAAGCTGTTGCTAAGACCCTTGAAACCGACTAAGGGTGAAAGCCGTTCCTACGCCCCTTAGATCGAAGATAAAAGAAAATGGGTGAAAGCTGTTGCTAAGACCCTTGAAACCGACTAAGGGTGAAAGCTGTTGCTACGCCCCTTAGATCGAAGATAAAAGAAAATGGGTGAAAGTTGTTGCTATGACCCTTGAAACCGACTAAGGGTGAAATTCGTTGCTACGCCCTTTAGATCGAAGATAAAAGAAAATGGGTGAAAGCTGTTGCTATGAACCTTGAAACCGACTAAGGGTGAAAGTCGTTGCTACGCCCCTTAGATCGAAGATAAAAGAAAATGGGTGAAAGCTGTTGCTAAGACCCTTGAAACCGACTAAGGGTGAAAGCCGTTGCTACGCCCCTTAGATCGAAGATAAAAGAAAATGGGTGAAAGTTGTTGCTAAGACCCTTGAAACCGACTAAGGGTGAAAGCCGTTGCTACGCCCCTTAGATCGAAGATAAAAGAAAATGGGTGAAAGTTGTTGCTAAGACCCTTGAAACCGACTAAGGGTGAAAGCCGTTGCTACGCCCTTAGATCGAAGATAAAAGAAAATGGGTGAAAGCTATTGCTAGGACCCTTGAAACCGACTAAGGGTGAAAGCCGTTGCTACGCCCCTTAGATCGAAGATAAAAGAAAATGGGTGAAAGTTGTTGCTAGGACCCTTGAAATCGACTAAAGGTGAAAGCCGTTGCTACGCCCCTTAGATCGAAGATAAAAGAAAACGATTTACAAATTGCAGTGATCGAGATTTATGAAGAACATCAAGAAAGTATCAATTATTCTAAACGCAAGTTCAATATTTATTGAGTATTTGTTCTTAGGATTGGATGTTCGATTATTCTATCAAAAGAGCAATCTTATTGATGTACGATCAAGAAAAGCAAAGAAACATGCCAAGACATTGAAGTAAAAATAAGTCTTTATTTCATAAGCTCTCAAATAGTTACAAAAGATTTCAGTACTATTCTATTACAATAAATAAATTCGAGCTAAAACGTAAAGGTTACATTCAGTACTGTCCTACTACAAATAACAAGCTCTACACTAGGGATCTTCATTCGATCGGTGGGGATGGGTAGAGCTAGTTCTGCATCTACCCTTCATCCAAGAATGCAGGGGTTGGATTGGTAGTTCTTTTTCCAGCATTCTTGCTACCGCTCCCCTACTGGTTAGCTCGCACATTCACCCAGGTCGAAGCGCCAGGAAACAATCCTTAGAGAAATTACTCCACGCAATCTCGAAGGCAACATTCTTCAAGAAATATCTTGAAGAAGTTGAGATCGTGAGCAGGAAAATTCTTCCAGGAGTTGACCCACTATCCGACTGGGTGGAGCGACAGAATACTGGAGTCCGAGCCTGTCTTGGATATGTGGTATCCGAGAAAGCAGGTCGTCTGCCGATATCCTAGTCGCAATGTTATTCGTCTGTCGATATTCTAGTCGAAGCAAAAGTTTATTTGGAAGCAAAGGAAAATAAAGTACGAATTCGAATCTCGAACATCTTTATGGAGGAAAAACGACTGGCCATTATAGCTAAAAAATCGTACATACGGATCGGACAAAATTTTTACAGGAAAAGTAAAAATACAATGGTAAAATGACGACAGGTCAGAGGTATTTATAGGGGAAGGAAATAAACACCAAAGGCTCAGATCTCCTGGAATGAATGGTCGCGATACGAGCGATAAATGCGCCGACGGTTCCGCTTCCCGATAAATAGGGGACTGTTTGGATAAAAGAAGATAAATCATTTAACTCTAGATCGGAATTTTGAATATTCAAAAATCATTGGTCGAAGGAGAATATTCGAACATTCGCATCAGTACGCCCGCTAGACGAAGACCGAATATGTAGTAACAATCGTCAAAGCATAAAATATTTCGTTGCAATTATCCTCAGAATAGACTAACTAAAAAAGGGAGAACATACCAACATATTTAAGAGAATAGTCATAACCATCAGAAAACAGCAAATGGCACATAGCCCAGTACACGGTCCGAAATATTGAAACAGAAACACACGAAAGCAAATTAAAGCTTATTCAAAGTTACAGCACAAATACGAAATGGAAGGTTAAAATTACAACAGGTTTAACGATCAGGGTGTCTACAGAAGTTTATTATCGAAAAAAATCTTCCGAAGCTCCGCACTGCGGTCATCATACCCGCGAGTATAAGCCTTCTGTTCACGAAGCTCAGAGTCCTTCTTCTCCGCTCATAAAGTCCTTTGAGCACTGCGAGCTCTTTGCTCAACTGTTGATGGATTTCTTCCCCCTGATCTTTGGTAGCTTTCTCCTTCTCTAAAGCCAGTTTATCCTCGAGTGCACGATCTAATTCCATCTTATTCTTCTCCAGTTCAAGGGCAACATCAGCATGTTGACTCAATTCCCGCTCAGCTAACACTTTGAGCTTGAGGAACTCTTGTCCAGCCTGCCTTGCGAATGAATAGGTCAATAAAAAAAATAAGAGAGAGAGAAAAACCTGAGAAAGATAATTCGATCCAGATTGAAACAGTTCTGAAGGGCTTTTTCCCTTAGACACGCCAGCTTCAGAAATGGAGATATCAGCCTGCAGGAGACTCTTAACAGGATTCTCGAGTACCACTTTTGGAGCAGACTCATCTTTCAGGGAGGGGGAAGAAATCACAGGAGAAGCAGAAGCAGCGTGAGGGTCGGAAGGATCCTCAACTTTCGAGGATTCAGCTGTTGCTCCAGAAACTAAAGAGCCTTCACCAGTATCTGTCAGTTTAAGTTTCTTGCCCAAAATTCCTTTCGGGGAACCAGCTGCAGAATCACCGGCCAACAACTCGTTTCCAGAAACAAGCTTCTGCAAAGTCTCAATAGGGGTAATCCCATCAGAATAAGGCCTCTTATGCGAAGCAAGAATAGAAGTCTTCTGTCTAGCCAACCCTCGTTTGGAATTGTCAAGAGGTTTCGACGGAGAGCCTTCGGATTCCTCGTCAAGATCCTCATCTAAAATCGATTTGTTAGGAATAACCTTGATATGTTTGGTGGAAGCCTGCTTTTCTTTCTTAGAGGCCTTGGGGGAAGACGCGGAAGTAGTTGGAGAAGCCTTGGAAGTTTTCTTATCCTTAGTCGATTTCTGATCTTTGGGCGGACCTTTGCTCTTGGAGCCACCCAACAATGACAGAGGATCGATAGCTTTACCCAATATTTGATCCAAGATGAGCGAAGAAATAAATTCGAAAGTTCGAAAATAAATATTAAGCGCAGAGCTCCGATCTCAATGTTTAAGAGTTATAGGGAAAATGATTCAAAACTGTCCTTGTATTTATAGAGACTTCGCCTTACCTTTACAATGATTGAACCGGTGCGACTCTCAAGAAATTCGATAAGGAACTATAATTTTCGACCAGAGAAATAAAGAAGAGTACAAACGGTAGAAAAGCAAAATGCGATAAAACAAATATTTCCAAGTTAAGTATTTTACGAGTTATATAAAATGAAAAACATCAGAATCCTGTTACATCAATTATTACTCCTATTACTAAGCTACGGTCGGATTTCTAGTTACTAGACTTTGAATCACTTCATTCTGAGCTAACTGTCCCACTGACCGAGCTGCCGCTACCTTCGCCGTCATCACCCTGTTGCCCAATTTGACGGTCGAATTAATCATTTTGCTCATCGGGTTCGTCATCTATGTCAACATAATGATCTTCCCCTAAGGCAAATCGGGGATCATTGTCGGATAATTCAAGCAAATCAGGATTCGGCATCGGAACGCCAAATTCCTCAACAAACGGGGCAAAATGGTGATCCTGCCAGCTCAAGTTTTCCTGGGGCGACGACGAAGTTTTGTAATCTTTTCCTTCGGCATTCTTATAAGGATCCATATGTAGAAAATATTCGTCCAATTTGTCCGGAATTACCTTGGCCGAAACTAGTTGTTGAACCCCTTTGTAGAAAATTATTTGGAGAATCCCGCCTATCTTTCTTTGAACCAAGGGGTTAAGAACAGGGGACTCCAAAAACTCTCGTATAGCTGGGATCACTGCCTCTTCCCGCCCTTGAGAATATGCGCGTTCGGAGTCTTGCTTAGCTTGTTCAAGCTCAATCTTAACTTTCCGAAGCTCCTCCTCTAGAGCGCTTTTCTCCTTAACTATTGACATTAAATCTTCTTCCATGGACGGGGTGTGTTTTTTGTTGATACTTTCTATTTCCTTCTTGGTTTTAGATAGTTCACGATGATTTTCTGCTAGTCTACTCGTAGCGTCGTCCAATTGAGCTCGAAGCGTTTTATTCTCGGCCAGGGTCTGTGCAAGCGCATTATGAACCTCTTGTGACTCTTGTTCCAACAATGCAAGACGATATGTCTGGAGAGCGAAATAATCCCCAGCCTGTGAAGAAAAAAAAAACATAACAGGGGACTATCTAAGAATCAAGAAAGATAAAATACCAAAACTTCAACAATTGTTACCTCCTGATGGGTTCGAGAGAAGTTACTTAGAACCTCGAAGTCACTTTTCACGGTATGGTGAAGCAGATCCAGCTTAAACCGTCCAGCCATGAAGATCCTCGTAGATTTGTCAAACTCGTTTTCACCATCAGGATCGAGATCGGACAAAATGGTTCCTTCCTCCGGATACCCGGCAGCCCTACACCCGCGAAAATGCTCATCCATGAAGTCTGTTGTATCCGGTTCAGATCTACCTGGACGACAAGGAACCGAGTCGGAGCTCCTACCAAATGGTTTAACCCTCCTCGAGGGTCCTGGATGATCAGCACTTCGTTTCCAAGCCATCCGCTCCTCATGTTCTTGTATACCCAAAATGCGGTTCCAGGAATATTGGCTGTAATCGGCGGACGATGAATTAGAAGTCTCAATCGAGAATACGCTGCGCAAAGGACCCGCAACAGCCGGATTCGACGAGCTTGCACTGCCGACCCCTCTCAAAGCCGGGGATATAGCTGGCATATCAATCGGATCAACGACCAACTTACTTATTTCCATTCCTTGTGAATGGGTTTCTTTCGGTTGCTGGGATTGGTCTGGTGCACGCCCGGAAATGGCAACCTCGATTGGGCGAGCAAGCGACAGTCGAAACTTCTCAACAGTTTGATCTGCAGAAAAAATGCAATGCATTTCGTAAATAAACGAGAAAATACAATTTATTGTATATTAAAAATACAAGTGGTATTAGCATACTTAGAGTAAGAGGGACGCGAGGTAACGCAGCAGGTTCGGACAAATTTCCGAACGATCAAGTAGATCGGTCGAGGGATCGGGTTAACGAAGAGAGAGAAAATTTAACCATCGGAGCGGGGTAATCGCACTTGCTCAGACCTGCCATCCTCAAAACCCCTTCTTGAACAAGCAGCATGGTCTGGTAGGGATTGGACTGCAGTTGTCCCAACAGTTCGTCAGAAAGGTGATGACTAAGCCTTTCCTTTATTCTGCTGCGATCGTATACCCAAGGTCCTACGTCGTCCCATCGGTATGGTCTAGTTTTCGAACTCCCTTCTGAGACAGGGATATCGGGACCTTTTACGAAGAAGAACCTTCTTTTCCAACCCTTGGTTTATCCATAGCCACACTCGAAAGGATAGGCCGACTCGACCGAGGAGAGAAATACACAAACCCCGCGTTAGAGCCTTTAGACACATCCATCTGGAACATTTGCCAGAAATTCCGAAAGGAAGCCTCTTCTCCTTTGGCTTCCATAAGAATGCTAAAAGCTACAATGTACGCAATAGAGTTCGGAAGAATCTGAGCGGGGGAAAGAGAGAAAGACGTTAAAATGCTTCTGATTAGGGGAATGAAAGGGATGCGCAATCCATGAGAAAATTGCTTTTCATAAAATGCCTGACACCCCGGTGGAGGATCGGTCGTGCGTTGACGGTATGAAGGAATAACGATCGAAAAACCCTTAGGAAGGAACTTCCCGAACTCTTTATCCAAATAAGGGCGGTCATCCTTACCAAAACTGCAAGAAGTTTGGTCAGCACCAAGCTCGGCCTTATTATGACCAACCATTTTAGAATAACCTTCTGGTTTGTATATCCTAACAAAGGCATTATCGCCAATGCTATGCTTCTCGACCACATTTTCCTCAAGATCTTCGGCCTGATCCGGATCCTCACGCTCGGGATTGAATTCCCCTTCCTCGAAATCATCAACAAGCCTCAAAACAGGATCAGGTTCTCGGTCTTCTCCAACTTTGCGCTTGCCCCTCAGGTTTCTCGAACTAGACATTGTTAGAAAAAAGCAAGTATCCAAAAATGACAGCCGTTCGATCTCTATGCTCCGATCTTAGGAAGAAGGTCGCGTTGTAAATATTTTTCACCAAATCAATATATATATACAAGGTTAAAAAGGTAATTGCAAGTCGGACCCCGAATCACCGCGACGGTTGAACTTCCACAGAGGTAATTCAAAATTATCTTTATGGTAATTGCATGTTAGACCCCTATACTCTCTACAAACGGAAGCCGAGAAGCCACATATGAAAAGACACACCTCTTGAGTATCGATGTTCAATTATCAACGCACTCATTCGCTTTGTCCTATGATAAAAATAAGGAGCCGATTGTGGTAGTACAATAATCAGTGTTGAGGTATATTTCATCCACGAATCTATTCGAAATGCCAGACGAAGGTTGTTAATAACAGATTTTATATTATCGCAATAAAGCCATCAGATTGTTTCCGGGATGTGCACTCTTTTTCCCTAAATTCGATTTTTGTCCCAATGGGTTTTTCCGAGTTAGGTTTTTAACGAGGCATATCCGAAGCACATTATAGATGATTTGCTCACCCCCGTGATCGAAGCGGTACATACTTCTTCGAGCTTAAGCATCGCTTTGCGCTCGAGAAGTGGGGGAGTATTGATGAGGGATATTTTGGAAGTCTACTTTGAAGAAACCCCGATTAGAACGAAAGACATGAATCCCGATCTTAGAAGTGCAGAATCGAGCCCGAGTCAGAGTCTTTGTGGTCCGATCAACCATAGTGAGCTCATGATCGAAAATTACTGTTGGGCCGATCAAAGGCCCAAGCCGTTGGGCCGAGAAATATATCCCTGCGGTTGGACCAACTAGCTCACCATTTCAACTATAAATACCACCAACATTTATGGCGCCAGACACGCTTTCCCATTTCAACTATAAATACCACCAGCATTTATGGCGCCAGACACGCTTTCCCAGGTGCTCTCTGCTCGAAGACTGCTGCTCGGAGCCATCTTGGAAAGTTATCATAGGTCACTTATTATGTATTATCCCTCTAGCTTGTACGGCATCCTATAATGCTCAAATAGGACCCCATCACTTGTAATATGTACTCTCACGTTCAGAACACATATATTATTGATCTTTCATTCATTCAATGGTATCTTTGGTTATTTTCAACACATTTTGATCATATACGAAACTACGTAAGATCAAAAATCTTTCAACTTCATGAAATACAATCTTATATGATATTCTTATGTATATCTATAATTTATTTATTTCACATATAAGGTTTTGACCATTTTTTCAAAGAAAAAAATAATAAAACAAAAATTTGTTTGATTAGTGTAATTTATATTATAAATTTCACCCGATTATATAATATATAATATCCTAGAATCCTTCAAGAAAAGGAAGGTATTTACTACAAAATTTAACTACGATTTTCTAATAATACATCATGTGCAAGAATCATTGAAGAAAAGGAAGGGAATTTAGATTTTTGACAAAATCTAAATCAAACTTGGAAGTAAAATTTGTAGCAGCCATATTGCAATTTGACTTCAAAAAATTTATGGTACGTACTATGTAATACAGTGTAACTCATTTTTTTCTTCTTACTAAATATAGCCCATGCTATTTTTTGTGACAATATCGAAGATTTAATTCTCAGATTCAAGAATAAAATTTGATATGTAATGATAGTGTTTAATGAGGGTGTTTTTGAAGTTTAATGAGACTGTAACTCATTAAATTGGTAAATTTAATGAGAGTGTTTTTTATTTACATCATTTATATGAACCAATAAATTAATGTTCTTTTTTCCATAATTGATATTATCCTATTTTTTGCTATTGAAAGAATAGACATATGACAATCCTCCAACATTCCATTATTTCCGAAATCAGTTTCTGAAAATTGGGCTTCAGAATCGCCATCCCCGGTCTCACCTGCGGCAACCCTTCTCCGACCAATTGAAGTGGCCTCTCTCTCTCTCTCTCTCTCTCTCCTCTGTCTCATTTCTGAGCGGCTTGTCTTCTTTCTTCTCTCTTCTATCTTCTCTCTGTAATTCACGGACTAAACAAATTGAACGGCTCTTCTCTCTTCTCTCAATCTCTCTCTCCAGACTGATTTACAGCCTTTTCTCAAGATTCTTCACGAGACCTCTTACTGTGCTACCTCACAGACTGAACAATGCATCTGAGCTAGGCTTTAATTTCGTGATTTCACTTCTCCCTTTCCCCCATGAATGCTCTGTTTTGTGTCTGTATATGTTATGGATTTGTGCTTGAAATATTCACATTGATTTTTGGTTGGCAATTAAATTAGGTGTATTTTGAATGTTCAAAATTGCATCTAGAGTTACTGAACCCTTTTTATTATGTACTAAAATGCTTTGGTGTATTTTGAATGTTGAAAATTGCATCTAGAGTTACTGAAACCTTTTTAAGCCTTTTGAGTTACTGAACCCTTTTTATTATGTACTAAAATGCTTTGCTCGCTGCCTATAAAGATTGCATCAGTTATCAATTTAGTTGAAAGTGGAGACGCTTTAAGGTCAGAAATCTGTACATTTGATGCACATCTATCTGTAATCTTTCTGCTATTTTCAAATTTGAAACTGGTTCACATTTCAGAAATTTTCGTGTTTAATTGAGATGTTGAAAGTTGTCTTATGGTATAATGTAACTTTCTGGTTTATGTCATTTAATTCATTCTACAAGATATTGAAGATTTAAACCTATATTTGGAAGAATATTGTGTTTGTTTTTATTTGTTTTCATATATTTTTTAGGTTCATAAATTGTGCGTTTTGTCATTCAAAAATCAAAATATGTTTTGAGAAAACATGAATTATTTACTAGCAGTTCGAAATCTTAATAGGGATGTAATTTTGAAGAATGTGACCATGAACTTGTAATTAAGGAAATAATTTGATTTTGCTTGTTTTTTTCAAGTGTTCACATATGAGCATTAACAGGGAGGCAATGCTAGTTGTTCTCTTGTTATGGGATGTTAATTGCATTCACTTATCCTTTTGATTTTAATGTTAAACTTTTTATGATTATATTGCATAAAATTCTCATGTTGGTTTCACTTTACATATTTTTTGTTTTGGTTTGATCTGACAAATTAATAGTTTATCTTATGTTTAAAAACAAGCAGCTCGTAAATTCAGTTTTCAATTAGAGTTTTGTCGTCAATTTTTGTGTATATATCTGAAATTGTTTGCTGAAAACTTGGCTTTTTTTAAATTGTTTGCTGGAAATTGTTGGATGGAATTTTCTGTAAACTGATATAACTTGGGTTTTTTTTAATGGTTGCCAATTTTTATAGTAGGATATTACTTAATTTACTGCCATGCTTGGGGTTTATTCAACAAGATTGGTGAAATTTTGCAAATAAGACTATACAAATTTTGCAATGATATGCATTAACCTTGGTGAAATTTATTTTCCAATGGTTTATGAAACATATCATACATTATTTTATAAAAATAATTACACAGTCTATGTTCTTAAACATGTTATGTGATTGTATACAAGCCCATTATAGTATTTTATACTAGTTTTTTCTGATAAAACTTTGATCATCAGTGGAGTATATGTTGTTGTATAATATGTGAGAATTTTGATTTCGAATTCAAATTATTAGAATTTTAATTTGTTATGTTTTATTCTTACTGTTTTATTTATGTTACTTTATTACATTTTACATAAATTCGCAATCTTTTAAATTTTAATTATAAAGTTAGTTCAATCCATAAATAAAAGCTTAAAAATAACATGAACATTGTCTTACTTTGGTATAGTGTATTGAAATGAATGTTCATTAATCTAAATTATATTTCTGTAAAATGTTATTAAATATGTTTGAGTAGGATTTTGAATGGTCGGAATTTAATCGGAAAATTAGGTCCATACGAGATATGATTTAGTATTAATTGTCGCTCTCAGCCAATATTTTAGGAATATTATTCATAATTTAATCTCCAATTTGCAGCAATAATAATAATAAAAAAGAAAACTAAATCGATGAAATCACATTTTTTTTAGTCATTACCACTCGTTCATTCTTCAAAATAAAAACACCCTAAAGAAATAATAGATTAAACAAATATTTTTATATAAGATATGGAGATTTCAATGACGTTAAAATTTTTACAAATAGTAGAGCAATGGGTATCAAGAAATACAATTTCGGCTTTTAAAAATTAGGGTAAATTATTGATACCCCTAAAGTAAGGCCTAATTTTAGAAGTTTTCTCTCACATATTGGGTATTACAAAAACCCCCCTTAGGTTTATCATCTTCTTACAATAAATTCCTTATACCTAGAATAGATGAATCTTGTTTTAAAAAAAAAAATCTATTAACCAAAATCAACTATACAAATTTTGCAATGAGTAAAATATGTCCCATGGACTAATTTAACTTATAAATCCTATCTTAAACCAACTTTTGTAAATTCTTAATTGAAAATAACTAATAGATAAAAATTAAGATATATAAAAAATGTATAACTTATAAATTTTAAATTAAACCAACTTTTATGCTAGTTTGAACAAACTTTTATAAATTATTATGTGAGATTAACTAATAAATTGACTACTAAGATATGTCAATAAAGTTAGATATATTAAAAATGTATAACTTATTATATGTCCTGTGTTTTAAACCAACTTTTACAAATTATTAATTGAAATTAACTAATTAATTGACTTTTAAGATATATCAATAAAATTAAATATATAAAATATGTATGACCGATTTTATCAATAATAAACACATAAGATATAACTGCATATTTATTAAATTTAATAACTAATAAATTAAAATAATTTTTAATCAACGTATTAGTTCACTGATATCACAATTTCATAGCACAATTGAACCTCGTTCAAACAGTTACTAATTAATTCAACATGAATTTTCACAAGCTTGATAAATTGGTCCAACCGTTAATCATCGATCCACAATAAGTGCATGATATTTGAATTATCTCATAAACCTGAATGCAAAATCAAATTGCTCCCATAAATTGGTTCAAACAGTTACCAATTCAACATTAATTTTCACAAACTTGATAAATTGTTCCCAAATAATATTTCAAGATTAGACATCTCTCCAATGTAGACAAATTATTTCCATTTAAGGAAAATCAGATAATTCTTGCCTTTTAAGTAGGGGTGGGCACGGAGCGTGTTTGGGACGGGTTCGGGGCTAGAGATATGGGTATAATAAATTTTGGGATTGACACTTCTCATCCCAAACCCGCCCCGTAATAATTCGGGTACCCGGAAGCAGGTACCCAAATTATTGCGGGACGGAACGGGATGGGATTACGGGTCCCATATTATTTTTATTCATCAATTTTTAATCCACCTAACAAAATAATATTACAATATTACGTAATTAGATTTCGTCATTTTCCTTTTGCTAAATCGTACAACTTTTAACCATTATTACATTAAACATATCATCAATTCATCATAATGACTATTTCAAACATATCCAAATCCGATCACAAAGTGAAATCATATAATGAGCAAATGATAAAATACGATCAACATTGAGTCTCAATAAGAAAAATTCAATCCAAATACCATATATAGTTAATACCAAAATAATTTATCCAAGTCCACACTTAAATTACGCAAAAGATATTAATTTCTAAAATAACTAAAAGTCTAAATACATATAATGACCCATAATATTGATTACTAATAACTAATGAAATATTTAAAAGGAATATTAGGATAAAGTAAAAAAGTTCATTTATTAGATAATGTTAATAAATTAATTAATTATATAACTAAAGTGTATAAATTATATAATAATAATATTATATAGGCGGGTTCGGGTATTCGGGGTTGGAGAGACCAATCACAAACCCGTCCCATATTCCCGTAATAAAATACGGGTATTCAAATTTAGATACCCAAACCCAAAAAACATTCGTCCCATTCGGATTTTTTAAAAAGGGGACGGGTCGAATTTGGGTTACCCGAACCCAACGCCCACCCCTACTTTTAAGTCTCCACTCCTTGTTGACTATTTCAAGCTAAAAGTTTTTCTCGCAAGTCGCAACCCATTTCCAAGAAATCAAAGAATTCCATAAATGTCTATTATACCACTCTTTCCTCCAAAAAAAAAAAAAGGGGTCGGATTTTTAGATTGCAAATGATTGGAATAATTGTAATAAAACAATGGTAAAATTGCAGAAAATGTTCTAAATTAATTAGTGATTTTAAATTTTCATTCCAAACTATATTACCTCACCAATTTCGTCCTCCAATTTAATATTTGTTTGAAATACCGTCCGAAACTAATTACTAATTTTGATTTTTCGTCCCAAACTATATCAACTCGTCGAATTTCGTCCCATAATTTATCATTTTGTATAAATTTAGTCCAAATATTAAATTTCTAATTTAATGGAAATGACTGTTCAATCTTGTAATTAATTTGGGACGAATTCTGCAATATTATATAATTATTAATTCATGTTAAAATTACAATGTCATGACACGTTAGCAGCCATGTGATAATTTAACGGCAAATCATGAGCAATTTCCGTATTATAATTCACGGTGGGACGATATTCCAAAAAAATATTAAATTAATTCACCAAGTTAAATAGTTTGAGACGAAAATTCAAAACTAATAATTAATTTGAGACGATTTTTACAATTTTGTCTAGAACAATATATCCAAAATTACACAAATATCGAATAGGCATAGTAACGGCTATGAGATATGAAGACAGCCTCTCCATATCCACCCAATGAAGACACACACTAATTCACATTACTTTGTGAACAGAAGCACCGTTTCAGCCGATTTATGAAGGAAATTAAATGCAAATAAATATTCACATGACACCAAATCACTCAAATACCAATTGCATATCTACGTTTGTTTCTAGATTTTGCTATGAAGGGGCATGACCATGATTATCTTCTTTGAGATCGAACCATTTGTATCTCAAACCATTTGTCCATACGTTATTTGATAAAATATCAAATTAAATAGACCACTAATTTTCTATTTTTCTTCCCAACTTATCATGGATTTGATAATTCATTCTGTAATTCACATTAGCATGGTGAATTTTTTTTTTTAGAAAAATTATCAGAACAAGATCAACTTAACAAAGTTTGCTTGGTAATTGACCGCTTACCCAAGTCAAACATTCAATGATTCACACACATATAATTTCAACATAAATTTATGCCAATTGCCAAACACAGATAAGTAAAAAACATGCAGTGTAAATTACATCCACGGATAGTTAAAAAAATGCAAACATGCAGTGTAATTTATACACATAAAGCTAGCAGATATTAGCTTTTGTTTAAATACTTTCAACAATTCAGAAATATCTCTTGTCACGAAATTATTTTCAATGATTTGAAAAATATATCTTCACAGATTTGTTAAACAAAATTACTATATTGTCTTAAAATTGTTGGTTTTTAAAGATCTGTGTAATTGAATATTTCCTAAAAGTATTTCTAGCTTAATCTCATCATAGAATAAATATAGATAATCTAGCAAATATTAACTTTAATAAAATTAGATTATATAACAACGTAAAAACTAGTCAGAAATACTTACTTGGATTGAAATAAACCAAATAACACTTCAATTAATACACGAAAACTAGGAAATGAGACTGAGGCTTGCCGAAGCAATTTCCTTAAGAAAATAGTTTCAAGGTTGCCACGGTACATGCAGTTTAATTTTCGAGGAATCTCCCAAGATACAACATTTTGTTGGATTTTACAACTTATATGTGAATAAAATTAGTTTAGAGTAATTAAGGGGTTGCGTTTGTTCGATCTGAAGAGGTACCCTTTGGACCGAAACAGTGCAATCCAAGTGATGTGTCTCTTGCGAATAGACATTTATGTGCCTATAAATAGGAGACTTAATCTGGCCAATTAAGCATCATTTTTCAGACAATAATAAAAAATTACTCTCTTCTCTACTTTAAAATTATGTCAAATCTTCTATTTGTTTCGGTTCGCCGTGGGTTCATTATTTGTGCAAATAATGAACAACAGACTGTTGTATCTTGGGAGACTACCGGGAATCAAACTGTATGCACCGTGGCAGCCCCGGAAATATTGTCTTAAGAAAATTTGTTTCGGCAAGCCTCAGTCTAATTTCCTCGTTTTTTACGTAAAGATTAAAGAGATATTTGGTTTCGATTCAAGTAAGTATTTCTCACTATTTTTTGTGTTAGATCAAAATATTTAAGCACACAGATTGTTAGACACCAACAATCTTAAGACAATATGAATTTTGTTTAACTTATCTGTGTATTGTTATAAAGATTAAATATGGTTATTTATTCATAAATCATTATTACCTTCCTGTTTTAACGTGCTAATGTTGAAGCATATCACATGAGTGGGAACTTACTGATAATACAATCTCGATATACTGTATTCTCTGATTAGTTTTGTCAATTTGTATAAAATCACAATACGAGAATTTGAATGTCTCAAATATGCTGTCTAAATATATATTCCTTTGAAAGAATATTTAAATCGGAAAAAAATTTAAGTGGGATTTCTTAATCTTATGATATATATAAACGGGAACTCGATTATTTGTGGAATGGCTATTTTCCTTTACGGAAATAATACACAAAATTGATATGACTAAGATCGAGTGGCTTGCAACATGAATCGTTGCTTTGTAGCGCCATGTATTTTCATGAATAGATGTTTATATTTTAATTGATTAACTAATTCAAAGCAGATTGTGAATAAGTATGTTGGCAGATGAAAAATTTGAAAGAATTGAAAAGGTGTCTTTTCTTATTCTCTCGAGTCCTGCCTATTAATCTCCTTGAATTGAAACTCAATTAGTGGTCACGACTTTAAGGAAAGGCTCCACCAAAGAACAAACATTTGTTTTATTTATTTATGTAAAAATGAATCCCGAAATTAAACCTGATAAAGAGACACGATGTCTCCTTATTTAATTGTGAGATTTTTCAAAGGGTGTATAGGTAGTATTTCTTTCCGAGAATTTTAATAGGTGTGTTTTTACATTCCCTTGATAACTGCAATGAGTAATCCAATTCGGAGAGTCAATACTTTATGTAAAAACTATTGGATTGTTGCGTAAAGTGAATCGGTGCATTATTTGGACTATAATTTTTTTTTAATCAAGTCTCTTTTTGCATGAATGGAGTGTATGTCTCTGATTCATGAGAGTACAAGTTTTTTGATGCGATAAAATCAACCTCATTAAATTGTCCAATAAGGATGCGATAATCTGGAGTGATTATCTTTAAATGAAATTAAAGACAAAGAGTTGTCACAATTATCCATTTCGAATTGTTAGAATGCGATTCAACAAGAGATAATAAGAAATCGTAATATATGCTATATCTGAATTGCGAATTCAATATATAGATGAGGAGAATTATTAAGTCATTCCATGAAGGTAATGATTTGAGTAAAATTTATTGACATGAGCATGCAATTATGAACCTCATATGAGTATGTGATTCATAGCTTGTGTACATTTATTAGTGTGATTATGCATATGTTAAGCATAAGGAAAATAGTGAATTACTAATAGCTTTATTTGAAAATAAAGGATTAATTAGTAATTATAATCATATCAGTATTTTAATAAGAAAATATTGGTAATTTATTATTGACAAATAATTAAAATTGTTTGCAAAATATTTGTAATTCATATCGATATTTTAATGAGAAAATGTTGATAATTATAATTCAATTGTGGAATAATTATAATTTGCTATGATACCAATATTGAAGAAATATTGATTATATTTATAAGTTATTCGTGAAATAAATATCAATATTTTATTGAGCAAATATTGATAATATTTTATTTGTGAGAAATAATTATAAATTATTTGAGAAATAAATATCGATATTTTATTGAGAAAATTTTGATTGTATGATTTATTTGTGAGAAATAAGTATATTTATTTGTTTGCGAAACAAATATGTAAACGTTCAAAAATTTGAACTAATCAATTATGTGATTTTAAATCATTACTAACTCGTGGAGTTTAAATGTAATTGATCACATATATTTTATTGCATTATTTATTGAATAATAAATATGAGGCAATAAATGTATTTATGAAATACAAGTAAATACATTTGTGAAATACAAATTTGGATGATGGAATAAGAAAAACATAAAACTCTTATATCCAAATTGTGGGGGTAAATACGAATATATTCATTTACACAATAGTGTGTTAAATTAGAAATAATTCGTCAAATAATTTACCTAGCTCAACTCAATTCAATTTGGTTGCTAAAATAACAGAATTTTAAGTTTTGGTTAAGAGCCAATCTTTAATTCCGGGTTTACTGGACAACTTGTGGGGGAAAGCTCGCTAAATGTCTACACACATACTAAGTCGAGTTTCATACAAGAAAGTCAATTATCATTCCATATGAGGTATGACAAATACCTTAAAATGTGGGGGGTATTTAGGTCATATTCGGTTTCATAACCGAAAAAGAAAATAACTTAAAAATATTAAATACTACAAGCTTATGCGATAAATAGCTAGTAGTAGCTCATATTTTGGGTATTTAAATCTGACATAATTGTAATCATGTGAACCAAGTCACGTTATGTAACGATAATTGAGAATATAAGAAGGATTTGAAAATCATTTCTTATAAATTGATCTTTCTTTCGGTTCAGATTTATTTTCAGTTTGTGTGGTTTACTAATATTAAAATCTGATAAAGTAATATTATTTATTACTTACATAAACATTTCTACAATTTATAATTAGAGTTAATTATATATTATTTGTTATGCGAGAATAAAAAGTATGGTCTAATCATTTTAGATTATAATATTTATTTAAAAGTCATTAAATATTTTGCAAAAATATTTAATTGATTTTGATCTAGAGGGTTTACCTTGTGAAACTTATAATTATTTTTAATTATAGACTACTTTATTCGGAGAGAATATACATATGAATCGATCTCTAAAGAGGTAAATCTCTAACTTCAACATGAGTTTGTTGATGAGTTGAAGAGACATATGAGTTAAAAGCTCGAAGTTATTTGATCAAGATAATCTAACTTATATGTTAAAGAATTAACCTCGAACATATAAATAGATTATGTCACGTTCCAATACCGTGGATGAAAAGAGGCGATTGACAGCAAGTTACATTCATAAAATTGGTAGACCTCGAGGAGTGAACCAATTAGAAGTAGATGAGTTTTTAAATTAAAGAGTTTAAAAACTTTGATAAGTCAATCGATAAAAACTTGGCTAGACTAGTAGCCAAGTTGCCTTATAAAAGAAATAATTTTACTTATTTGACTCATATTCACTAATGATTAAGATAATATCCATTTGAATGTTAATAGCTCTAATAGCTATATACAATGGATGTTAAAATTATCATCATTAATAATGAATTAAATGAGAAAATTTATAAGGAGTAACTAGAGAGTTTCATTGTTAAATTAAAAGAAAACATAGTTTGCAAAACTTATGTATTTTCTTGTTGACGTTTAACAAACTCCTAAATAATGACACGAAAAATGTGAAAGTGTCACAAACAAATTTTGACTGTCATATTAAAAAAAATGACAAGTGTGTCCATATAGACTAACTAGATAATTGAGTATCAGAATTTGTTTATATGCAAATGATATGTTAATATTTGAGACTAATACTGTGAGTATTAAATCCATTGAGAAAATATTAACTTATGATATGAAAAACTTCGGTGTAATCAATCATGATTAAGAGGTCATGTGATGATATTAAACTATCTCAAGCACATTATGTGAGATGAATTATAAACAAGCCATTGATATTAGATAGATAAAATATTTTCCTACATTCTAGAATTAAATTATTAATTGTTCAGTTATAATATTCAGCTACTAAACATATTAATTCTACTATGAATTATCTTTTTTTTTTTAAATACCCGAACAGGTCTTGAAATACCCGTTCGGGTGTGAATCTAATGCCCAATATCCAACCCGAAATTATATTTCGGGTTCGGGTACCCAAACCTGAATGTCAAAATACCCATTTTTTTGTCTCAAACGGGCCGGGACGGATCTCAAAAAACCCAACTCAAACGCCCACTCCTAAAGATACCTTTTCAGATCAAACAGACACAACCACTTACTCTCAATTAATTTTATTTGCATATAAAATATAAATTCCAACATGAGGTTATCTACAAACTTGTGCAGAAGACTGATACGAGAGAGCATTTGTTGGACCATATCTTGAAAGATTGTAAAAGCTTGCTTGCTAAATAAACCTTAAAAATACATGCGAAACATATTAGAAGATCGATCGACCACTTTTGTTGGGCTGCTTTTGTTGGACTGCCACTTTTTAGCTTAGGAACCATGAACGTGTTTGATGTTCATTGCGACCAAATAATCCACTTTTCACGTTAAGAACCCAAACGTGGTTTTGGCCACTTAAACATGAGGCCAAACGGACCCATAGTGTGACGCCCCGCTTCCCAGGGTTGGGTCCAATGTGGCCCATCCCCGAGTTTGGGATCGCCCGGCGCGGGATAACCCATCAGAGTTGCTGAAATTTTTTTTTTGAAACATGTTGACAAAAATAAAGCATGCGATAAATCCAAATTCAAAATTTAAAAGGCCCACTAGCTCCGTTATATATGGAGAAGGCAAAATATACGTTCATATGAGTAACCCCGCAAGCCTACTGAAAACATAAATACAATATTCAAAATACATCGTTCAACCTTATAACAAGGTGACAACAAAGTAGTAGAGTTGCGAAAACAAGTAAAACAAAAGGGAGGACAATCCCTCAATGACCGACTGGATCTCGGAAACTGACTCAAGCATCATAACCCGAGACTCCTGCATCTGAAAAAATTGATAAAAGGAACGCATAAGTTGATCGTCCAACTTAGTGAGGCTGTGGTGCATTGTGCGTGTGACACATGGATGCAACATAATATATATCGTGAGCATATAAATGAATTAAGCATATATCATATACATAAAATCAAAGCATAGAGTTCAAATAACCAAGAGTTGCTGATGCCGTTCTCCACTTACCCTCCGTCCTCATTCTGATGTCCATCCAAACTCACCGAGTAAGGAGCGACCTTACTATCTGAAATGCATCGACATGTCTTTGCCGGAGTTCGTCCTTACTCCCCAAGTGTTCCTCCCCACTTGGGTTGTAAGGCCAGGCCTACGGGTAACCGTGACAATCCTGCCGGCCCTTGCCGGCCAGGTTGGCATCGGGTCCATATACCAATCAAAAGAGGGCCCACACAAAATCGAAAACAAACGGAAACATATAGTCGGAAACAAACGGAACATAACATATCAAACATATTAACATATTATCAACATTTAACGATTCACCGAAAGCAATTCAAACATATAGCTGGGTGAACATATTCGCAACTAAGTAGATCTAGATTCGGTGTAGCATGTATTAGGATAATCATGTTGATATGATAAGTTATTCATACAAGTCAGCCTATTACTAACATACACGAGGTAGCTAGCATAGCACGTGATGTTCTAGTTATTTAAAACCTAATTACATGCTTAGACTCGACCTACTAGCATATCGGACTAACACACGAATGAACACATCGCTCACCTGTGCTGCTTACGGTTCTTGAAAGTTTCTCGGTAGAACAACGATTCCGGATCCTGTACATGTGTACGTAACATTTAAGAATCTAAACACGAACAAAAACTTATGATTGACTAAAGAAACACTTTAGTCACAATTATAGTTGTTTCATGGACGAAACGAGACCATGATCCAACTTGGACTAATTAACCCGGTTTAGGGGTTCCTAGAGCTACGTGGTATGGAAAGCCACAAATAAGGATTTATTAAAACCCAAGAAAATTCTTAATAATAGGCATTCATTTAATTTGAGTAAATCAAAGTTTATTTTAAAATTACTTATTTTTCTAATTTTGAAAACTTTATTTATTTATTAATTTTATTTTCAAATTAATTAAATTTAGAAAATCATTTAATCAAAGCTATTTTATTTTATTTTCAAATTATTTATTTCCCGAAAATTATTATTCAAAATTATTTTATTTTATTTTTCCAAATTATGGATTATTTTTAATTAAGAATTAAAGTTCCCATGAAATTATTTCATTTTCTTTAACCCTCTTTTCTTTTCAAAATTATCCAAGTAATATATTTATTTTCGAAAATATATTTATTATTTAAATTAAATAAATATTTATTTTCCAAAAGAATTTGATTTATTATTTATATCTAAGAAAATAATTAATTAAAATTATTTAATTTTATTTTCGAAATTATTTATTATTTTTATTTTTCAAAATTTAATGTTAAATAATTATTAAAAATTATTTTCTATATTTACAAATTTATTTTCAAATTTAGTTATTAATTTTCAAAGTTATTTCTAAGTTTATTTTATTTTAAGAATTTAGTATTTAAAGATAGGTTTCAAACTATTTTATTTATGTAAATAATTTTTCTATTCTTCAATTAATAATAATGATTATTTAAGAAAGTATTAAAACTATGTTTTCAATTTATGGATTTATTTTCGGAATTTAATTATGTATTAAAAATATATTTTCTTTCCTTTTCTTTTCTTTTTTTTTTTTTTAAGATATGGGCTGGCCCAAAGGCCAGCCCAAAAACAGGCCCTAATCCTGTTGCTTGTGCAACAGGCCCAAAATCTGTTGCACAAGCAACAGACCCGGCAGCAAGTGTGCTGCCGGAGGTGGGGTGGCTCCGGCCACCTCCCCAAATGTCATCAAAACACCCCCAAATTTTCAAATCTATATAAATAGCCCTAAACAAATAATTAAACCATTTTAACACCCAAAATTTTCATAAATGTTAAATCTTTCGCAAATATCTTGTAGATCTATAATATGGCATATATTGGATAAATTTACACAAGTAAATCTTTGAGAAAAATACCTTTTGTTTTTAAAATATCCAAATATTATTTTCTTGGAGAAAGAATAGATCTATAAAAATCTCAATAAAATCAACTATCAAACTTCATATAAATATAAACCTATTTTTAAACCCAAATTACAATCATCAATAAATCTGAAAATTAAAGTTATTATATAAACTAAAGTTTTATAAAGTGTTTCAAAATCATTCTCATTAACATAGGAGTTAGGGTTTTCTAACAAAAATAAAATTACACTTATAAAAGAGTTTTGAGGTTACCCACTCCTTGCAAGAGGTTCCGGTGGCGGGTGGGTGGCGGTCCGACGTCGGTGGTTCGGCAGCGATGGTGGTGGTCCGGTGGCGGTGCTACGGTAGCGGTGGTGAGGTCCGGTGGCGGTGCTACGGCGGCGGCAGTGAGGTCCGGTGGCGGTGGTGGTTTCTCCTTCCACTTCCTTCACTTTCTCACACTAACTTTCACTCTTCTCAAACACTCTATTTTTCTCTCTAAATCTAACTTAAATATGAAACTAAAGTGCAAATAGGGTGAAGAAAATCTGAAAATGAGTGTTTAAAGGTGTTTAAATACACATTGAGAAAATATGAGACATAATTAGTCTTCAAAAACCAACCAATGCATGTATACCTTGGGTAGAGAAATTTCTCTACCCAAGGGGCATGCTTGGCCACCCTAGGAAGCTATAAAGGCTATCCTAGCAGTTGCAATCAAGTGTGGGCAAAATTTGCACTTTGCCCCCTGAAGTTTCGGTAAAGTGTATTTTTGCCCCAAAAATTATTTATTTTGCACAATTAAGTCCAAATATTTTTCAAAAGAGGTATACTATTATTTCAAAGTATTTTTATGTTTCCAAATCATTTCAAAGTTAATAAGGTCATATGAGATAATTTAATTTCCCATTTTTACACAAAGTCACTTAATTTTTCGAAATAAGATATAACACATAGAATTGCATTAAAAATTATCCAATAAAATATGATGAAAAATGTATTAAATTAACGGGGCGTTACACATAGACAATTATAATCCGTGCCTAGAACATAATATGTCCATGCTCTATCATGATCAACTTTAAATTTTCTTTGATATGAATTTTCCATGTGAACTAGTCTCTTTTTGGCAAGTTAAGATCAAATTGACAAAAAAAAAATTTTATTGATACATGAGATTAAACTCTATGTAATCCACTGCATTACATTACAAACAACATGTGGTTGACTATTGTATAGTATTAAAAATTGATCAACAAATCAACAATTATAAAAGCAAGAGCAAATATATGAGCCAAATGATCCACCAGAGGTACAAACCCCATTTCCATTGTATTGTTTGTAGCATTGCTCTTTGCAAGATGGAAGATTACACCCACTAGGATTCAATACAACTCTGCATCTCTTCTGACCTTCCACTTCAACAACACCAATTGTCAATGCAACTGCAACACAAGTTTATTAAAATGAGTTATATATAAAAAATTATATTGTATATACTTTGAAGTATTTTGTCCTAAAATAAATGAACAAAGTTTATGGTCTTATTCTGTTTTGTATGTTTTGTCTGAGTTTATTGGGATAATGTAATTTTAGTCCCATTGGATTGGACCAAGTTAATACTTTTGGAACCATACTTTACAAAAGTGTACTTTTCAATTTTTGTAATTAGTTTGCACTTTTACAGGACCAAAGTTGCAAATCTAATTAAAAATATTGGGATAAAAAATACAATTTTATAAATTACAGTACCCTAACTCCATAAGTGATAAGAGTCCAATCCTATTGAATTAAACATACAATTAAGTCGAAAGGGTTGGGGAGAAAATGAGAATACATACTATAGAGAACAAGGAAAAGAAGCCAAAAGAACTTAGCCATTTTTTGTCGTTTAGAAAATCTAACGCTTATAGTATTTTTGTTGATGTGGTGTATTTGACATGATAGTGGCTAAGTTAATGATGTATTTATAGTATTGAATTTTTTTTCAAATTGACGAAATATAATTTATTATGATAATCTTATATTTTTCTATAATTTATTTATTTGACTTATAAGGTTTTGACCCTTTTTTCAAACTAAAAAAATGATAAAACTAAATCCATTTGTAAATTAAATTATAAGCATTTGTACCCGATTATTTTAATAATACATAATGTCCTAGAATCCTTCAAAAAAGGAAAGTATTTACTAGAAAATCTAACAATAATTTCTTAATAATACATTTTTTGCTAAAATCCTTGAAGAAAATGAAGGAGATTTAGATTTTTGACAAAATCTCAACAAATTTGGAAATAAAATTTGTAGCAACAATAAATACAATTCCGATGGATTAAATCCACCGGGTTAGGATCTAAGTAACATTTGACTTCATAAAGTTTTTGGTATATACTGTGGAATACGGTGTCACTCATTATTATTTATTTTTACTAAATATAACACTTGCTATATTTCAAAAGAGATGTTTCATTAGTTGTTATATTTGTAATTTCTTGCAGGATTTCAAGCACCACCCTGTTTTATTATGAATATATTGAAGATCTAATTCTCAAATTCAAGATTAAAATTTTATATGTAATGAAGTTGGTGAACGACCGAGTGTTTTTCATTTACAAAGTTTATATGATCCAAACAATTTATGTTCTTTTTTTTAATAAATGATATTATCCTATTTTTGGCTATTAAGAGAAAAGACATAAGATTAGATATATTGTAGTCATTTTACGATAATCTTCCAATTCAAATTCTCAAATAGTATCATATTCTAATGAAAAAGTTTATGTTTTCTATTATAATCATAATTATCATTGTTATGTCTTATGATCCATGAGTAAATATGAGAATTTCGTACTAATTTATCTCATATTATCATCGACTTCTATTGTTTTCCCTATTAAAATGCTTTCGGATATGAGAATTGGTGAAACCGTTCAAATAAATTTGATGTAATTGATGAAAATATGTGAAATCGATCTAGATGAAATATATGAACGGTGAAGTAGGTGAATAAAAGAGGCAAATCAGTAATAAAAAGTGCCAGTAAAATCGATAAATACATGTGAAATCGATGAAAATTAGGGTGATATTTGTGAAAACATGAGAAACAAATAAGTGAAATCAGTGAAAAACGGGTGAAATATATGAAGAATGGGTTAAAACATTGAATAAATGTTAAAGTCTATGAAATCAATGAAAATTCAAGTGAAATCAGTGAAATATAAGTTAAACTGATAAAAATAAATAAAAGGAAAAAAGTTTAACTAGCAAAATAGTGTGAACTAAACCACTAGAAAATTTTCGTCTTTTTTGTTTGAATATGAAAAAACAAAAGAAAATGATGAAAAATAGGAAAAACAATGTACAATAGGGTATAATTGATCAAAAACGAGTAAATCAGTAAAACAATATAAACCAGTAAAAAAAATCAATGAAAATTGAATTAAACTAATTATTATAATAAGTGAAATGTCTTAGATCGATAAACAAATATCTTTCAAATGATAAGGTAAGTGAAATAATTTGAGATATACTTAAAAGTAATTGAAATAGTATAATTATTTGAGTTGAAAATTCGATAAATTCATGTGAAATCGATAAAAATTCAAGTGAAATTAGTGACAAAAATGGATGATATCGGTGAAACGATGAACTTTCATAAAAAATGATGAAATAGGTGAAAAATGGGTAAAATCGGTGAAAAAAGGCTAAAGTCGGCGAAAATATGTGAAAATTGGTTAAACTGGTAAAAATGAGTGAAATCAGTATAACAAAAAAATTTCAACCAACGAGAACAAAATCAAACCAAGAGATAAATGGTTTAAACCAAAAAAAACCAAAGAAATCGATGAAAATTCTCATGATGAAGTTAATAAATTGAATAGCAGTCATTAATATATGGTATTTTATGATATATTGAAGTTAAATTTACTCTGATTTGCAACAAAATACCACTGAAATTAAATAGACATGTATAACGTATGTAATGGTATATGAAATCATAAATACATTTGAAATCGATAAAAATATTTGGGTAAAATTTGTGAAAAATGGATGAAAACGGGTAAAATCAATTAAAATAAAGATAAAGTTGGTGAAAATATTTGAAATCAATGAAAATTAATTCTAATGGAATTTCTAAAAAAAATGATGAATTCAGTAAAATTTGGTAAAACCGGTTAAAAAAGGGTAAAATCGGTCAAAAAACGTAATGTTTGTAAGAACATATTTAATCAATGAAAAATGCTGGTGAATAACATGTGAAATTAGTGAAAACACACGAAAAGTAGGTAAAAATGGGTTGAAATGATAAAAATAATTGAAATCAGATAAAGAAATAGTATAATTGGTGAAATCGGTAGAAAAATGGTTTACACTAAATAAGAAATACAAAAGAAACGGATTAAAAATGAGAAAACAATGAAAATATTATAAGTTGTATTATAAGTTTTAAAAAAAAGGGATAAATTGCTAAAAAAAAATAAACCGGTAAATTATTTTAAAGAAACGGATAAAATCAGTCAAAAAAGCTTGAAGTCGGCGAAACATGTTTAATCGATGAAAAATTTAGGTGAATAACATGTGAAATAGGTGTAAATGAGTTAAACTTTAACCGACAAAAACAAGGTGAAATCAGAAGAAAATGGTTTAAATTGAAAAAAAAGATCGACGAAAAAGGGAAAACAATGAAAAATATTACAATCGATTAAAAATGAAAAAATCCACAATAAAAAAAAGTGAAAACATATGAATCGATGAAACTTCGGGTGAAATTGGTAAACGCTTGTGAAGTTTGTGAAAAAACCGGTGAAACCAGTAAGAAAAAATGATCGTGAAATCGATGAAAGTTCAAGAGAAATTTATGAAGAAACGGATGAAACATGTGACATCGGTGAATAACGGATAAACTTGACATGAAAACTACTATGATGTAATGAACTAAAAAAGTTCTTATGATCTTATTTGAACCAATTTTATAAGATGTAATGAATAAATTAGTCATCATTTTATATTTATTATAACTATTCAAAGTCATCATTTTTTTTTATAAATTAATAATAATTAATAATAATAAATTTCATAAAAAATAAATTGACCAATATATGATATTCTATGAAATAAAAATAGCTAATTTTACTCTAATTTATGGAAAATACCCATGAAATTAAAACTAGACACGTACAACGTACGTGCACCTTTCTAGTAGTACTTAAATGCGTGGCAAAGTCTGTTACCAATTTTCTCCTTTATAAACAAAGAGTCATAAACTTCACTACTTAATTAGGATAGATTTAACTCAAATCATGAGTTATATATTCATAAAACTTGTAGCGGATTAATCGTAATTGGCAATATAAATTATTAAAGAAATTGATATTTAATTTGAGGTGCATAAAAACTTACTTAAACACCATCATCTGTCTGTAATATATATTAAAATCATATATATTTATAAAATGAAATATGCTTCATTCTTAAACTGAATTAAAGTATTGTTGCAACAGCCATTGATATTAGATAGATAAAATATTTTCCTACATTCTAGAATTAAATTATTAATTGTTCAGTTATAATATTCAGCTACTAAACATATTAATTCTACTATGAATTATCTTTTTTTTTTTTTAAATACCCGAACAGGTCCCGAAATACCCGTTCGGGTGTGAATCTAATGCCCAATACCCAACCCGAAAATGTATTTCGGATTCGGGTACCAGAACCCGAATTTCAAAATACCCATTTTTTTGTCCCAAAGGGTCGGGACGGGTCCCAAAAAACCCAACCCGAACGTCCACTCCTAAAAGTACCTTTTCAGATCAAACAGACACAATCCCTTCCTCTCAATTAATTTTATTCGCATATAAAATATAAATTCCGACATGAGGTTATCTACAAACTTGTGCAGAAGACTGATATGAGAGAGCATTTGTTGGACCATATCTTGAAAGATTGTAAAAGCTTGCTTGCTAAATAAACCTTAAAAATACATGCGAAACATATTAGAAGATCGATCGACCACTTTTGTTGGGCTGCTTTTGTTGGACTGCCACTTTTTAGCTTAGGAACCATGAACGTGTTTGATGTTCATTGCGACCAAATAGTCCACTTTTCACGTTAAGAACCCAAACGTGGTTTGGGCCACTTAAACATGAGGCCAAACGGACCCATAGACAATTATAATCCGTGCCTAGAACATAATATGTCCATGCTCTATCATGATCAACTTTAAATTTTCTTTGATATGAATTTTCCATGTGAACTAGTCTCTTTTTGGCAAGTTAAGATCAAATTGACAAAAAAAAAAAAAAATTATTGATACATGAGATTAAACTCTATGTAATCCACTGCATTACATTACAAACAACATGTGGTTGACTATTGTATAGTATTAAAAATTGATCAACAAATCAACAATTATAAAAGCAAGAGCAAATATATGAGCCCAATGATCCACCAGAGGTACAAACCCCATTTCCATTGTATTGTTTGTAGCATTGCTCTTTGCAAGATGAAAGATTACACCCACTAGGATTCAATACAACTCTGCATCTCTTCTGACCTTCCACTTCAACAACACCAATTGTCAATGCAACTGCAACACAAGTTTATTAAAATTAGTTATATATAAAAAATTATATTGTATATACTTTGAAGTATTTTGTCCTAAAATAAATGAACAAAGTTTATGGTCTTATTCTGTTTTGTATGTTTTGTCTGAGTTTATTGGGATAATGTAATTTTAGTCCCATTGGATTGGACCATGTTAATACTTTTGGTCCCATACTTTACAAAAGTGTACTTTTCAATTTTTGTAATTAGTTTGCACTTTTACAGGACCAAAGTTGCAAATCTAATTAAAAATATTGGGATAAAAAATACAATTTTATAAATTACAGTACCCTAACTCCATAAGTGATAAGAGTCCAATCCTATTGAATTAAACATACAATTAAGTGGAAAGGGTTGGGGAGAAAATGAGAATATATACTATAGAGAACAAGGAAAAGAAGCCAAAAGAACTTAGCCATTTTTTGTCGTTTAGAAAATCTAACGCTTATAGTATTTTTGTTGATGTGGTGTATTTGACATGATAGTGGCTAAGTTAATGATGTATTTATAGTATTGAATTTTTTTTCAAATTGACGAAATATAATTTATTATGATAATCTTATATTTTTCTATAATTTATTTATTTGACTTATAAGGTTTTGACCCTTTTTTCAAACTAAAAAAATGATAAAACTAAATCCATTTGTAAATTAAATTATAAGCATTTGTACCCGATTATTTTAATAATACATAATGTTGGTCCCAAGTGGTCAGAATGAGGTCTAGAGGGGGGGGGGGGGGTGAATAGACCTTTGAAAATTTTAGACTTAAAAACTTTTCAGTCTTCTGTCAGCCGACTAAGCTGATGAAGAACAGTAAGACGACTTCGCTGATCAAGAACAAGTCTAGAACAGCAGAGTGACCACTCTTCTTATAAATACTTAGCTGTTTTTCAACAGAATAGTTTTCTCAAGAGTTTACTTGCTGCGGATGTTTGAAAGTGTTTTTCGCAAGTAGACTAAGTCCTTTAAAAAGATTTTATCCCCAGTTTTTAAAAACTCCTTTTAAAATCCTTTAAACAATTCAAAGTGTTTGCTTATGCAGTTTGAAACATGCAAGAAAAACTTAAATGCAAATCAACACAAAGAATTTTTATAGTGGTTATATGGATAAAAATCCTTTAGTCCACTCTTCCAGATCACTTAGATTCTGGGTTATACTATAATCACACAGATTACAATATTTCTCCACTTATACCTAAACAACTAATGAAAAGGCTATAAGCTCGCAATAGAAAATCACTAAGAAATTCTACTCTCTGAAGTTTGATCACTCACAAAGATGGATCACAACTTCTCACAACACTCAGCTATTACAAGATCACTCAGATCGTAATTTTCTGTTTTCTTCAACTGGGTTTCTGTCAACAGATGACTTCCACCAGACGAGTGAGCTGATGAGCTTTTTGAGACTTAGATAAATTTCTGCTTCGAATGCAAAATCTCTGTTGTTGTTGTGTGTCTCGCTCGTTGAAATCAGCTCCTTTTATACTTGAATTTGAAAATAAGACCGTTGAAGGAGATCAAATCTTCAAATCCATAGCCTTAGCCCGAAATTAAAACGGTAACCTGCTATAGTACTTTTTCTGCTGTACTTTCCTGTAGCTGCATTAAATGCACTCTGCTGATCCGAGAGTTAATTACAATCATTTGCCATTACTACCCTTCTCTTCCAGCATTTATTACACTTCGGGGCATTTATTACCGTTGGACTAATCTCTTGATCTCTTCTACTCTGCTGATCAAAACGACTTATCTGATAGGCACTCTGCTGATCAAATACTGAACTAATTTGATTTGACTCGGCTGATGACTTACCCTTCTGTTCGCTGTTTCAGCAAGAGATCACTAGTCTTCTGGGCTTTGAACTTTGAACTCTTCTGATGTCTTCTTTTACTTGTTCAAAATTCTTCTAAGGGAACTAAGCTTCCATACTTAGCTGATTTTGATGTTTTGGAAATCATCAAAACCTTCCCTTAATTACTTGTCTTCTTTGCACTTCATCTTCATCCAACAATTTCCCCCTTTTTGATGATGACAAAACTTCAGCTAAGTACCTGTACCTAAACTAAAGTTTTGATCCCCAAAAATTTCTGAGATAGAAATAGTCTGTTGGATTAAAACTTGCAATTTTATAGATATTGAGAAATGTTACATATTACAAGTTTGTTCAGATGAGTTGTGCAAAAAAAATTTACAAGGAGATACATAAGTAAATTAAACAAGGCTAGTCTACTAGCTTGTCTTCTTCTTTCTTGTCTTCTTTATCTTCCTCGTTCTCTTCTTCTTCTTCAGCAGGTTTGGAAGTTTCAGCTTCCAAATCTTCAGAGAATTTCTGCTTCAACAGCTCTAACTTCTTCTGTTTGACATCAGGGTCAAGCTGTTCTTCAGCTGAATCCTTAGCAGCAGCTATTTCCTTATCAGACTTAGCCTTTGCTTCAGCTTCAGTTTCTTCAGCAGCTTCACCTTCTTCTTCTGTGATCTTCTCATCTGTTGATCTGCTTGTGCCTTCATTTTCTGCATCATTCTTTTCATCATCATCAGCAGATTCTTCTAACACTTCTGTTCTTTCAGCAGATGATGCCTTATCTTCCCTTTCTTCCCTTAGTACCCTATCTTCCCCCTTTTTGTCATCATCAGCAGGGTTGATTTGATAATTTGGCAAGATTGGGGTGATCAGAAGTGAATCACATAGAAGCTTGATGTTTTCTTCCATAGAATGCATTTGAGCTTGTTGTCTCAGTTGATTTGCTCCAAATGCATCTAGTTGAGCTTGTTGTCTCAGTTGATTGGCTTCAAAATCATCCATTCTTTTGAGAACAGCTTCACCTTGGTCACCTAGCTGAATTTGAGTGGCAAGTATCCAATCAGCAGATGCCTTGAAGTCTCTCATCATGTTATCTAAGGTTTCATCCTTAGCTTGGATGGCCAATTCAACCATTTCTGTAATATCTCTCCAACCGGCAGCTGTGCTTTGGGTTCTTCTTCTGATAATGTCCATGTCTTGATAGACAGATTTGACATTTTGAGCAGTATCTTCTATCAGATAGATTGGAACAGCAGTAGCTTTCTGATTTGCAGTTAACTTCTCCTCCATTTCCTTCATTGATTTTGATATCATTTGTTGAATAGAATCCAACAAGGATGTTTGCTGTAAGCTCTGAGAAGTAGAAGCAACTTCAGTTTGAGTTGGAGGTAAGGCAAGAACTTCCTTTTCAGTGGACTGTTCCTCTGCTTGAGTTGACTCTTTTGTAGTCTGATATGCTGACCCAGAAGCAATCTCTTCTTCTCTGGTTTCATCAGCCTGACCAGGAGTGCTTTCCTTCTCCTTGGTCTGATCATCTTGCTCAGCAGTAGCCTTCTTTTCAATAATCTGATCAGCTGGAATGGTTTCTTCTCCTTTTGATTCATCAGCTTGGTCAGACTTGTCATCCTTTTCTTTATTCTGATCAGTGGGGTTAGGTGCACCCTCTTTTGCTTTCTGTTGATCAGCAACAACAGATGACTCTTCTTTTTCTTTGGTCTTTCCATCATCAGCAGGTAGCCCAATTTTCTTGGCAGTTTCAACTGTTTTCATCAAACCTGCATTATCTACGATAGACCTGTGAGCAATCCAAGTAGAATTATCAAGAGGTATAAATGATGATGTTGGATTCTCAGGTAATTCTTCATATGTCCTAATGTTAGGATTATAGACAATCTGTTTTAGACTAGGCAGAGGGATCAGTGAGCTTGGTTGCCCCTGCATCTTTCTAGTCTTTTTAGCCCAAGTTTCCATTGTCTGGGAAACAGCCAACTTGATAGATCTTTCCATGAGGTCTTCATCATCAGCATACTCCTCAGGAACAGATTCATACAACTTCTTGGCTTCTGCCTTCACCACTTGACTGATCCTTAGTCTTAGCTTGTCTAGGAAGAACTCTGAGTCTAGTGCTTGAGTGAGTGAACCTGTCTCAAGCCACTTCATCACCCATGCTTCTTCATCAGCAAAGATCTTCCAATTTGCAATTTGTTCTTTACTCCTTAACAGACGATAGTCTCTCCACCTATTGTATCTAACCTTTTCTCTGGTGAACATCATCAGACGAGTAATCTTCTCATTTTCAGCATCCAACCTTTTGATGTATTCTTCAAAGGCATCAGGGTCATCCCTGACAATCTCCAAAGCCAATTTGACCTCTTCTCTTCTCTTAGGTTGTATTGCTGGAGTTGGCATAGCTGGTAAAGGTTTGGTGGGGTCTCTTGGTTCACCAATGACAATACCACCAGACTGCTTAGGACCATGAGAGTCCTTAGCACTTGCCTCAATAGCAGCAGCTAACTCAGCTGCTTCTATAGCATCACTTTGCTCCTGAGTCATCTTACTGGCTTCTTCTTCCAGTCTTTTGAGCTCAAGGTTTTTCAATCGATCCTCCTCAGCTTTTTCTGCAGCTTTCTTTTTCCTTTCTGCTTCTTCTTGTTTCTTCTTTTCAGCAGCAGTCACATAGGTAGCGATCTTACCAGTCCTTTTCCTCTTAGATTCAGGACTTTCAACAGCTTGGATTGGAGTTGCAGCAACAGGAGTAGGATGCAGAAGGAGTGTTTCTCCTTCACCTGTTGTGCCAGTCTGCTGTTCTTCTCTAACTTCAGCAGACACTACAGCAGATGAGTCTGTAGCAGAGACTCCAATTTCAGCAGTAACAACTTCAGCATGCTTAGCAGCAGGCTCTTCAATAATGATTGGCCTCTCAGCTGATGCTGTTATTTCCCTTACTTTTTCTGTTGATTCTTTAGAGAAATTGACCTTTCTCTTTGCTTTTGATTTAGGGATTTTCTCAGTAGGCTTCTTAGCTTGGGGAGGTCCCCTTGCTTCACTTCTGGTCCTTAATCTTTTTAGTCTTTGAAGTGGGATTTCTTCATCTGACTCTGTTCTTTCAGGTGAGGAACCTGTATCCATCTTTTCAAGCTCAGCCGTGAAGTCATCTATCACTTTCTCAGGGACTTCAGTCTCAGCTTCTGTTGATCAAGCTTCAACAGTAGAGCTTGCTGCTTGATCAGCAGACTTGCTTGTCTGACCCTCCTTCTTGCTTTTCTTAGAAGGGATCTTCTTAGACTTATTAGAAGCCTTTCTTTTAGGTGCAGCTACTACTTTTCTCACTGGTTCATACAATTTGAACTCCTTGCTACCGTGAGTGGCCTTTCCACCACCCATAGGACATTGCAGGGATGCAAACAGATTACTGAGTAAGATGGCATGAGAAAGCCTCTTATCACTCAGCAACTCATACACGTGAGTAGCCCAGTTAACTTTCAGTCCATAATATATGCAAACCATGGTGTAGTACCTTTTCCTTGGTAACCCATCTAGAGAGCTCGTGCTACAATCCAGCACCTTTTCAATGATGTCTGCGAACCTCTGATACTCTTCTTTTAATTGAGTTTTCATCAGAGTTCCAGTCATCTCTTCTCCCTCTTTCGCACAAATTGCCCAAAATTCATCTTCTTTTTCTGACCCTAAGCTGGTCACATCTCCTCCCTTATCTGCTAACTTGTAAATTTCACTAAGAACAGCAGCAGAGATAGCAATTTTCTTACCACCAATGACAGCCGTCATAACAGTGTCATTTTTGGAGAATTCCCTGGTCTTGTAGAAGTGATCAACATCTTCTAGGTAAACCCTATCTTCATGTGCTTCAAGAACAGGAACAAGTGATGCTTCTTTGATTTTCTCCAGAAGTGAGCGCATCAGATCAGTACCCGAAAAGTGAAATTTGCTGTAGCTTAGGTATCTTCCATCAATAATCTTTTCCATTTCTGAGATTAGTGAGTAGAATTCTGCAAAAGCAATAAACTTTCGAAACAGGGGAGCTTGAGAGTTAGAGAATTTGAGAGTGTTTGAGTGCGTAAGACGACTGTACTGTTTCAGATCGGATTTTATACGTTTTCCATTGTTTAGGTTATCATGATTAATCTGATACGTTGGATCAATCTGACAGTTTACTAATCGTGTGGTTGGGAGTTGCGGATTTCAATTTTATTATTTTAATGTCAGACTGGCGGGAAACTCTATCGACACTAATCTGTTACTTATAAAAGCGTGTTTCTAAAGATACGATTTAAGATCATGCTTATATAAGATATCAGATGAGTAGAGTTTAACTTATCTGACAGACGAGTGATCTGTTATCTGATATTACTGGAGAAAGCCAATAGCCAGTAATCTTCCTCTGCTGTTTGTCAATCCAGCAAGATAAAATAATCTTCAGTCTTCAAGAATTAAGAACAGATCTTCTGATAGCATAACTTCAACTAACTGTCATTAACAAATTTCATCTTTAGAGCAGAAGTACCGCTAGTCTTACACGTTCCCCCTGTCTTTAAGAATTCATAAGTTAACTAGTCTGTTTGAAAGTTAATTCTTGAATAGAATAGTGGATAACTAAGCTGTTGAACTTCAGTGATCTGATAAGTTCCCCCTTAGCTTATGCATCCAAATTAAGTAGTCCTAGCTCAGCTCTTAGAGTTGAAAACCTTACTTCACTTAATGGTTTAGTGAAAATATCAGCAATCTGATTGTCAGTATGAACATACTCAATCACTACATTGCCTTTTTCCACATGATCTCTGATGAAGTGATGCTTGATCTCAATATGTTTAGTCCTTGAATGACTTGTAGTGTTCTGAGTGAGAAAGATTGCACTTGTATTGTCACAGTAGATTGGAATTCCACTGATTTTTATGTTGTAATCTTCTAGTTGATGCTTCAACCATAGTATTTGTGCACAGCAAGCTCCAGCAGCTATATATTCAGCTTCAGCAGTAGATATGGACACTGAAGTCTGTTTCTTACTCATCCATGAGATCAGACGACTACCTAAGAACTGACAGGCACCTGTTGTGCTCTTTCTGTCAATCTTGCAGCCAGCAAGGTCTGAATCTGAATAACCAATAAGCTCAAATCCAGATTCTCTAGGATACCACAATCCCAATTCTTTAGTGCCTTTAACATATTTCAATATCCTCTTGGCAGCTAAGAGATGAGATTCCTTGTGGTTTGATTGGAATCTTGCACAGACTCCAACTGAGTACATTATGTCAGGTCTACTTGCTGTTAGATACAACAATGAACCAATAATGCCTCTATATTTGGTTATGTCCACTGATTTGCCATCTTCATCTTTATCCAAATGAAGACTGGTAGACATAGGAATGGTAGCAGTAGAGCTAGTTTCCATACCAAACTTTTTAAACAGATCTCTTGTGTATTTAGCTTGGTTTATGAATATTCCATCAGGCATCTGTTTAACTTGTAAACCAAGAAAATAATTAAGTTCTCCCATCATGCTCATTTCAAACTTATTCTGCATCAGCTTAGAGAACTTGTCACACATCTGTTGGTTAGTTGAACCAAAAATGATATCGTCTACATATATTTGCACAATTAATATATGATTTTCCCATTCAATAGTGAACAAGGTTTTATCTACCTTACCTTTATGAAATCCTTTAATTAAAAGAAAATCAGATAGGGTATCATACCATGCTCTTGGAGCCTGTTTCAGTCCATAGAGGGCTTTCTTCAGACGATATACCTTGTCCTCTTCTTGATAGACTTCAAATCCAGGAGGTTGTTCAACATATACCTCTTCTTGCAGTTCTCCATTGAGAAAAGCAGACTTCACATCCATCTGATAGACAGTGAAGTTTTTGTAAGCAGCATAGGCTAGAAACAGTCTGATTGCTTCAAGTCTTGCTACTGGTGCAAATGTTTCATCAAAGTCTATTCATTCTTCTTGACAATAACCCTTGGCCACTAATCTTGCTTTGTTTCTGGTAACAATACCATCTTCATTCATCTTATTTATGAAAACCCATTTAGTGCCAATTACTCTTTGATGACTTGGTCTAGGAACTAAGTACCAGAGTTCATTCCTTTCAAATTGATTCAACTCTTCTTGCATAGCTTCTATCCAGAAGGAATCACTGAGAGCTTCTTCAATTTGCTTAGGCTCTATTTGAGATAGAAAGGTGACAAACATGGCATCATGTGCAACAGCTCTTCTTGTTTTCACTCTATCTAATGGATCACCAATCACTAACTCAGGTGGGTGATTTCTGAGCCATCTAAGATCAGGTTGCAGGTCTGAATGTTGTCCTCTGTTATGATCTTGCAACACTACTGTTGGAGTTGCAGTAGTAGTCTGTTGAACATTTGCCGTATGTTGAACAGTCTCTGGTCTGTCAGCTTGTGGTAACTCGTCTGTTAGACAATCAGTGATCTGATTTTGAACAGCACTTGAGTTGGCAGCTGAGTTAAGATCAGGTAGTATGATGGGAACATATTCTTCATTCCTTCCAACACTTAACTTCTGTAAATCAGTAGATAAATCTTGATTAGTGCTTTGATTCTTTTCAGAAGATTGACTTGGCTCATCAAATACTACATGAATGGATTCTTCTACTAGTAGTGTTCTTTTGTTAAAAACTCTATAAGCTTTACTAACAGTAGAGTATCCTACAAAAACAGCTTCATCAGCCTTTTCTGCAAAGGCAGTAAGGTGATTTTTCCCATTATTCAAAACAAAACATTTACAACCAAAAATTTTAAAGTAATGAATGTTTGGTTTCCTGTTGTTCCAAACTTCATATGGAGTCTTGATCTGATTTTTGTTGATCATGCATCTGTTCTGAGTAAAGCAGGCTGTATTTGTTGCTTCTGCCCAAAATCTTTGTGGCAGCTTGGCTTCAGCTATCATGGTTCTGACAGCTTCCTTTAGTGTTCTATTTCTCCTTTCAGCAACACCATTATGTAGAGGGGTTCTAGCAGCTGAATACTCATGATGTATTCCTTTGATGTTACAATACTCTTCAACAGTAGAGTTTGTAAACTCTGTCCCTCTATCTGATCTGATCTTCAATATTTTGATACTCTTCTCATTCTGGATCAGTTCCATCAGATTTGTAAGATGTTCCTTGGTTTCACTTTTCTTCTTCATGAAAATCACCCAAGTATATCTTGAATAATCATCCACAACAGCTAGGCAGTATTTCTTTCCACCATTGCTGACTGGATCAATGGGTCCAAATAAGTCCATATGTAGTAGCTCCAATATCCTTTCAGAAGATTGGTGCTTCTTGCCTTTGAACGATGACTTGATTTGTTTACCCTTCTGACAGGCGTCACAGAGCTTGTCTTTGCTCATGACTGTTTTTGGAATCCCTTCTACCAAATCATTCTTGATTAATCTGTTGATGGTCTTGAAGTTTAAATGATTCATTCTTTTGTGCCATAGCCAACTAACTTCACTTGGTGTAGAAGCCACCAAACAAACACTTGAATTCTTGTCAGCAGAATTCCAGTCGACTATGTAGACATTTCCTTGTCTCTTTCCAGATAAAATTACCTTCTTTGTACCAATTTGTTCAACGTAGCACTTATCTGTTGAGAAGATGACTGAATATCCTTTGTCACAAAATTGACTTATGCTCAGCAGATTATATTTGAGGCCTTTGACATATGAGACGTCAGATATCTCTATGTTTCCTCTGATCAGTCTTCCTTTAGCTTTAATCTTGCCTTCTTTGCTGTCCCCAAATGTAACATTTGGACCATCCACAACAACTGCATCAGTCAGCTCATGTATGCTTCCACACTTGTGCCTTGAACATCCACTGTCCAAGTACCAAATCTTCTCTACTTTACTCCTACTCCTAATCCTAACCTACAAAACAAAAATAAAATTGTTTTAGGTACCCTTATTGAGAGGGTCCTGAAGGATTAGTTTCACCTTTGACAACCCAAGATGTTGATGTCTTAGGCTTCTTAGGTTTCTGAGTTTTGACAGGAGCATGAACAGTTTCATTTTTATCATAAGTAGCAGATAAGTCATGTTGATGATCAGTATGATAAGAATAGTGTTCATAAGCAGGGTAAGGTGCATGATAAGCAGGGTATGCATGCATTGGATGAGCAGGGTAAGGTGCATAGTAACCTGGAAATTGAGGTGCATGATACATAGGATGATATGCAGCAGGTTGCACATAATATGACTCATTTCCATACCAAGCATTTTGATTTTTCTTGTTTTTATGCTTCTTTGGTTTACTAGATGCTTGCTCAATTGGTTTTGACTTAGTTTTACCAACAGATTGATTCAGTTTAGCTTTATCAGCAGACTTCTTAGGACTCTGCTGTTTGGTCTTACTAGTCTGATTTCCTATACTAGGCTCTTTGCTCTTTTTAGCCTTAGGAGATTTCTTCTCCTTTAATTCTTTCTCAGTTGAGGCAGGTCTAGCAGTTTGAACATACAGAATGACCTTACTATTGTCAGCAGATATAAATTTCTCAGCATGATTCAATTCGTGCTTATCCTGTTCTAAAGGTATCTTCTGTTTACTAGACGTATGAATGGATGCAACAGATGATTTTTCATGAGACTCAATAGCTTTTTCAAGTTCCATGATTTTTCCTTTATAAACCTCACATTCAGCTTTCAGAGATTCATGTTCTTGCTCAAGCTGTTTGTATTCAGCTGATTCCTTTGGCTTTTCAGCTAAAAGTTTCAGTGAACTATTTTGCTCTTTTAGCAATATCATCTCTTCCTTAAGCTTTTTATATGCTTCAGCAATACCAGTATTGTTAAGCATCATTTGTTCAAATGAATTAAATAATTCATTGTTAAGAGGAGTTACCTCATCCTCAGAGTCATCAGATTCCTTTGCCATCAGACATAGGAGAGCAGGTTTTTCTTCATCAGACGATTCTTCATCAGACGTGTCTGAATCTGAATCAGATGAGTAGACAGCAGTCAGCTTTTCTGCTTCAGCCATCATTGCCTTGCCTCTCTGATGCTTTCTTTCTTTTCTCATTTTCTTCTCCTCTTCAGTGTATTTTTCTGCTTTTGGATATGGGCAGTCTTTGATGAAGTGTCCCAATTTCCTGCAGTTGTAACACATTAGTTTTGCTTTATAATCATCTTTATCTTGAGAAGAAAAGTTAGGTTTAGAAGTAGAAGCATTGTTGTATTTGTTCTTCATTTTTCTTTTGTAGAACTTCTTGAAATTATTTATCAACAGTGCAACATCTCCAGCAGTGTACTCCTTCTTGTTGAGTAGAGTGGCTTCATCAGATGAGTCCACTTCTTTGCTTTTCTGTGCTGGTCTTCTGGTGTTTTCAGCAGCAACCAGTGCAGCTGTGGGTCCTGAAGTTGAGGTTTCTTCAATTCCCATTCTAGGCAGTTTATACTCGAATGCCTTGAGTACAGAAAACAGCTCAGTAAGAGAGATTTTTCCCAAATCCCTTGATTCTTCCATTGCTGTCACTTTCATGTTGAATTTTGGGGGTAGGGCCTTTAGTACTCTGACAGTGATCTCTTTGTCAGTGAAGGTCTTTCCCAACTTTAAAACTTCATTCAAAGTTCTGGTGAATCTGGTATCCATCTGATCAATGGTTTCTCCAGACTTCATCTTGAAGTTGTCAAGTTTCGCCAAAGCAACAATGAGCTGATGCTCCTTTATTGCATCATTGCCTTCGCTCATGTCTCTGACTTTGTCCCATATTTCCTTTGCAGTCTTGCAATGTTTGACCTTGTCAAACCGATCATTGTCCAGGGCTTTAGTCATGATGAATCTTCCGACTTTATCCAGATTGAATAGCCTGATTTCTTCGAGAGTCATCTCATGAAGGTCTTTTTCCACAACCGTATCAACTTCATTTATCTTTATGGTCTTTGTGAATCTGAATGGACCTTTAATGATACATGTGTACATGTTGTCATTATAAGCAGCTAGGAAAATCTCCATTCTGATTTTCCAGTCCTCAAAGGACATACCAGCAATGTGGGGAACATGGCTGATACATTCCATTTTTCAAAAAGTTTTGATTTTTCAAAAAAATGCTCTTTTGAAAAGTTTTGAAAACCTTTGAAAAACACTTGGATCAAGCTCGTTGATCAGGCAGCTGATTCTAATGAACCACCTGCTCTGATACCACTTGTTGGTCCCAAGTGGTCAGAATGAGGTCTAGAGGGGGGGGGGGGGTGAATAGACCTCTTAAAATTTTAGACTTAAAAACTTTTCAGTCTTCTGTCAGCCGACTAAGCTGATGAAGAACAGTAAGACGACTTCGCTGATCAAGAACAAGTCTAGAACAGCAGAGTGACCACTCTTCTTATAAATACTTAGCTGTTTTTCAACAGAATAGTTTTCTCAAGAGTTTACTTGCAGCGGATGTTTGAAAGTGTTTTTCACAAGTAGACTAAGTCCTTTAAAAAGATTTTATCCCCAGTTTTTAAAAACTCCTTTTAAAATCCTTTAAACAATTCAAAGTGTTTGCTTATGCAGTTTGAAACATGCAAGAAAAACTTAAATGCAAATCAACACAAAGAATTTTTATAGTGGTTATATGGATAAAAATCCTTTAGTCCACTCTTCCAGATCACTTAGATTCTGGGTTATACTATAATCACACATATTACAATATTTCTCCACTTATACCTAAACAACTAATGAAAAGGCTAGCTCGCAATAGAAAATCACTAAGAAATTCTACTCTCTGAAGTTTGATCACTCACAAAGATGGATCACAACTTCTCACAACACTCAGCTATTACAAGATCACTCAGATCGTAATTTTCTGTTTTCTTCAACTGGGTTTCTGTCAACAGATGACTTCCACCAGACGAGTGAGCTGATGAGCTTCTTGAGACTTAGATAAATTTCTGCTTCGAATGCAAAATCTCTGATGTTGTTGTGTGTCTCGCTCGTTGAAATCAGCTCCTTTTATACTTGAATTTGAAAATAAGACCGTTGAAGGAGATCAAATCTTCAAATCCATAGCCTTAGCACGAAATTAAAACGGTAACCTGCTACAATACTTTTTCTACTGTACTTTCCTGTAGCTGCATTAAATGCACTCTGCTGATCCGAGAGTTAATTCCAATCATTTGCCATTACTACCCTTCTCTTCCAGCATTTATTACACTTCGGGGCATTTATTACCGTTGGACTAATCTCTTGATCTCTTCTACTCTGCTGATCAAAACGACTCATCTGGTAGGCACTCTGCTGATCAAATACTGAACTAATTTGATTTGACTCGGCCGATGACTTACCCTTCTGTTCGCTGTTTCAGCAAGAGATCACTAGTCTTCTGGGCTTTGAACTTTGAACTCTTCTGATGTCTTCTTTTACTTGTTCAAAATTCTTCTAAGGGAACTAAGCTTCCATACTTAGCTGATTTTGATGTTTTGGAAATCATCAAAACCTTCCCTTAATTACTTGTCTTCTTTGCACTTCATCTTCATCCAACACATAATGTCCTAGAATCCTTCAAAAAAGGAAAGTATTTACTAGAAAATCTAACAATAATTTCTTAATAATACATTTTTTGCTAAAATCCTTGAAGAAAATGAAGGAGATTTAGATTTTTGACAAAATCTCAACAAATTTGGAAATAAAATTTGTAGCAACAATAAATACAATTCCAATGGATTAAATCCATCGGGTTAGGATCTAAGTAACATTTGACTTCATAAAGTTTTTGGTATATACAGTGGAATACGGTGTCACTCATTATTATTTATTTTTACTAAATATAACACTTGCTATATTTCAAAAGAGATGTTTCATTAGTTGTTATATTTGTAATTTCTTGCAGGATTTCAAGCACCACCCTGTTTTATTATGAATATATTGAAGATCTAATTCTCAAATTCAAGATTAAAATTTTATATGTAATGAAGTTGATGAACGACCGAGTGTTTTTCATTTACAAAGTTTATATGATCCAAACAATTTATGTTCTTTTTTTTAATAAATGATATTATCCTATTTTTGGCTATTAAGAGAAAAGACATAAGATTAGATATATTGTAGTCATTTTACGATAATCTTCCAATTCAAATTCTCAAATAGTATCATATTCTAATGAAAAAGTTTATGTTTTCTATTATAATCATAATTATCATTGTTATGTCTTATGATCCATGAGTAAATATGAGAATTTCGTACTAATTTATCTCATATTATCATCGACCACTACAAAAAATTTAAATTTTAGTGACAAAATAGTAAATGACTAAGTGACAAAAAATTTAATATTGTCACTAAATTGGTGTATATAGACACACTAGTGACAAGAAATGTAAAAAAGTTGTCACTATTGACATTTAGTGATACCCCAATAGTGACAACTAAAAAGTTATCACTAAATTATAGTGACAATATTTATTGTCACTAAGTTGTCACTGAAAGGGTGTCACTAATTGTCAATATTGACAACTTAAGTCCCATAAACTTGTCACTAATAGCCATCAGTGACAACTTAAAAATATATTTTGTCACTATTGCACTTGTCACTATTATTATTGTGACAAAATTAATATTCTTATCACTAAATATATGCAAAAAGTGACAATTTCAACAATATCACTTAATATTTAGTCACTAAAATCCATTTTTCTTGTAGTGGACTTCTATTGTTTTCCCTATTAAAATGCTTTCGGATATGAGAATTGGTGAAACCGTTCAAATAAATTTGATGTAATTGATGAAAATATGTGAAATCGATCTAGATGAAATATATGAACGGTGAAGTAGGTGAATAAAAGAGGCAAATCAGTAATAAAAAGTGCCAGTAAAATCGATAAATACATGTGAAATCGATGAAAATTAGGGTGATATTTGTGAAAACATGAGAAACAAATCAGTGAAATCAGTGAAAAACGGGTGAAATATATGAAGAATGGGTTAAAACATTGAATAAATGTTAAAGTCTATGAAATCAATGAAAATTCAAGTGAAATCAGTGAAATATAAGTTAAACTGATAAAAATAAATAAAAGGAAAAAAGTTTAACTAGCAAAATAGTGTGAACTAAACCACTAGAAAATTTTCGTCTTTTTTGTTTGAATATGAAAAAACAAAAGAAAATGATGAAAAATAGGAAAAACAATGTACAATAGGGTATAATTGATCAAAAACGAGTAAATCAGTAAAACAATATAAACCAGTAAAAAAAATCAATGAAAATTGAATTAAACTAATTATTATAATAAGTGAAATGTCTTAGATCGATAAACAAATATCTTTCAAATGATAAGGTAAGTGAAATAATTTGAGATATACTTAAAAGTAATTGAAATAGTATAATTATTTGAGTTGAAAATTCGATAAATTCATGTGAAATCGATGAAAATTCAAGTGAAATTAGTGACAAAAATGGATGATATCGGTGAAACGATGAACTTTCATAAAAAATGATGAAATAGGTGAAAAATGGGTAAAATCGGTGAAAAAAGGCTAAAGTCGGCGAAAATATGTGAAAATTGGTTAAACTGGTAAAAATGAGTGAAATCAGTATAACAAAAAAATTTCAACCAACGAGAACAAAATCAAACCAAGAGATAAATGGTTTAAACCAAAAAAAACTAAAGAAATCGATGAAAATTCTCATGATGAAGTTAATAAATTGAATAGCAGTCATTAATATGTGGTATTTCATGATATATTGAAGTTAAATTTACTCTGATTTGCAACAAAATACCACTGAAATTAAATAGACATGTATAACGTATGTAATGGTATATGAAATCATAAATACATTTGAAATCGATAAAAATATTTGGGTAAAATTTGTGAAAAATGGATGAAAACGGGTAAAATCAATTAAAATAAAGATAAAGTTGGTGAAAATATTTGAAATCAATGAAAATTAATTCTAATGGAATTTCTAAAAAAAATGATGAATTCAGTAAAATTTGGTAAAACCGGTTAAAAAAGGGTAAAATCGTTAAAAAAACGTAATGTTTGTAAGAACATATTTAATCAATGAAAAATGCTGGTGAATAACATGTGAAATTAGTGAAAACACACGAAAAGTAGGTAAAAATGGGTTGAAATGATAAAAATAATTGAAATAAGATAAAGAAATAGTATAATTGGTGAAATCGGTAGAAAAATGGTTTACACTAAATAAGAAATACAAAAGAAACGGATTAAAAATGAGAAAACAATGAAAATATTATAAGTTGTATTATAAGTTGTAAAAAAAATGGATAAATTGCTAAAAAAAAATAAACCGGTAAATTATTTTAAAGAAACGGATAAAATCAGTCAAAAAAGCTTGAAGTCGGCGAAACATGTTTAATCGATGAAAAATTTAGGTGAATAACATGTGAAATAGGTGTAAATGAGTTAAACTTTAACCGACAAAAACAAGGTGAAATCAGAAGAAAATGGTTTAAATTGAAAAAAAAGATCGACGAAAAAGGGAAAACAATGAAAAATATTACAATCGATTAAAAATGAAAAAATCCACAATAAAAAAAAAGTGAAAACATATGAATCGATGAAACTTCGGGTGAAATTGGTAAACGCTTGTGAAGTTTGTGAAAAAACCGGTGAAACCAGTAAGAAAAAATGATCGTGAAATCGATGAAAGTTCAAGAGAAATTTATGAAGAAACGGATGAAACATGTGACATCGGTGAATAACGGATAAACTTGACATGAAAACTACTATGATGTAATGAACTAAAAAAGTTCTTATGATCTTATTTGAACCAATTTTATAAGATGTAATGAATAAATTAGTCATCATTTTATATTTATTATAACTATTCAAAGTCATCATTTTTTTTATAAATTAATAATAATTAATAATAATAAATTTCATAAAAAATAAATTGACCAATATATGATATTCTATGAAATAAAAATAGCTAATTTTACTCTAAATTATGAAAAATACCCATGAAATTAAAACTAGACACGAACAACGTACGTGCACCTTTCTAGTAGTACTTAAATGCGTGGCAAAGTCTGTTACCAATTTTCTCCTTTATAAACAAAGAGTCATAAACTTCACTACTTAATTAGGATAGATTTAACTCGAATCATGAGTTATATATTCATAAAACTTGTAGCGGATTAATCGTAATTGGCCATATAAATTATTAAAGAAATTGATATTTAATTTGAGGTGCATAAAAACTTACTTAAACACCATCATCTGTCTGTAATATATATTAAAATCATATATATTTATAAAATGAAATATGCTTCATTCTTAAACTGAATTAAAGTATTGTTGTATCAGCCATTGATATTAGATAGATAAAATATTTTCCTACATTCTAGAATTAAATTATTAATTGTTCAGTTATAATATTCACCTACTAAACATATTAATTCTACTATGAATTATCTTTTTTTTTTAAATACCCGAACAGGTCCCGAAATACCCGTTCGGGTGTGAATCTAATGCCCAATACCCAACCCGAAAATGTATTTCGGGTTCGGGTACCAGAACCCGAATTTCATAATACCCATTTTTTTGTCCCAAAGGGTCGGGACGGGTCCCAAAAAACCCAACCCGAACGTCCACTCCTAAAAGTACCTTTTCAGATCAAACAGACACAATCCCTTCCTCTCAATTAATTTTATTCGCATATAAAATATAAATTCCGACATGAGGTTATCTACAAACTTGTGCAGAAGACTGATATGAGAGAGCATTTGTTGGACCATATCTTGAAAGATTGTAAAAGCTTGCTTGCTAAATAAACCTTAAAAATACATGCGAAACATATTAGAAGATCGATCGACCACTTTTGTTGGGCTGCTTTTGTTGGACTGCCACTTTTTAGCTTAGGAACCATGAACGTGTTTGATGTTCATTGCGACCAAATAGTCCACTTTTCACGTTAAGAACCCAAACGTGGTTTGGGCCACTTAAACATGAGGCCAAACGGACCCATAGACAATTATAATCCGTGCCTAGAACATAATATGTCCATGCTCTATCATGATCAACTTTAAATTTTCTTTGATATGAATTTTCCATGTGAACTAGTCTCTTTTTGGCAAGTTAAGATCAAATTGACAAAAAAAAAAAAAAAATTTACTGATACATGAGATTAAACTCTATGTAATCCACTGCATTACATTACAAACAACATGTGGTTGACTATTGTATAGTATTAAAAATTGATCAACAAATCAACAATTATAAAAGCAAGAGCAAATATATGAGCCAAATGATCCACCAGAGGTACAAACCCCATTTCCATTGTATTGTTTGTAGCATTGCTCTTTGCAAGATGGAAGATTACACCCACTAGGATTCAATACAACTCTGCATCTCTTCTGACCTTCCACTTCAACAACACCAATTGTCAATGCAACTGCAACACAAGTTTATTAAAATGAGTTATATATAAAAAATTATATTGTATATACTTTGAAGTATTTTGTCCTAAAATAAATGAACAAAGTTTATGGTCTTATTCTGTTTTGTATGTTTTGTCTGAGTTTATTGGGATAATGTAATTTTAGTCCCATTGGATTGGACCAAGTTAATACTTTTGGAACCATACTTTACAAAAGTGTACTTTTCAATTTTTGTAATTAGTTTGCACTTTTACAGGACCAAAGTTGCAAATCTAATTAAAAATATTGGGATAAAAAATACAATTTTATAAATTACAGTACCCTAACTCCATAAGTGATAAGAGTCCAATCCTATTGAATTAAACATACAATTAAGTGGAAAGGGTTGGGGAGAAAATGAGAATACATACTATAGAGAACAAGGAAAAGAAGCCAAAAGAACTTAGCCATTTTTTGTCGTTTAGAAAATCTAACGCTTATAGTATTTTTGTTGATGTGGTGTATTTGACATGATAGTGGCTAAGTTAATGATGTATTTATAGTATTGAATTTTTTTTCAAATTGACGAAATATAATTTATTATGATAATCTTATATTTTTCTATAATTTATTTATTTGACTTATAAGGTTTTGACCCTTTTTTCAAACTAAAAAAATGATAAAACTAAATCCATTTGTAAATTAAATTATAAACATTTGTACCCGATTATTTTAATAATACATAATGTCCTAGAATCCTTCAAAAAAGGAAAGTATTTACTAGAAAATCTAACAATAATTTCTTAATAATACATTTTTTGCTAAAATCCTTGAAGAAAATGAAGGAGATTTAGATTTTTGACAAAATCTCAACAAATTTGGAAATAAAATTTGTAGCAACAATAAATACAATTCCAATGGATTAAATCCACCGGGTTAGGATCTAAGTAACATTTGACTTCATAAAGTTTTTGGTATATACTGTGGAATACGGTGTCACTCATTATTATTTATTTTTACTAAATATAACACTTGCTATATTTCAAAAGAGATGTTTCATTAGTTGTTATATTTGTAATTTCTTGCAGGATTTCAAGCACCACCCTGTTTTATTATGAATATATTGAAGATCTAATTCTCAAATTCAAGATTAAAATTTTATATGTAATGAAGTTGGTGAACGACCGAGTGTTTTTCATTTACAAAGTTTATATGATCCAAACAATTTATGTTCTTTTTTTTAATAAATGATATTATCCTATTTTTGGCTATTAAGAGAAAAGACATAAGATTATATATATTGTAGTCATTTTACGATAATCTTCCAATTCAAATTCTCAAATAGTATCATATTCTAATGAAAAAGTTTATGTTTTCTATTATAATCATAATTATCATTGTTATGTCTTATGATCCAGGAGTAAATATGAGAATTTCGTACTAATTTATCTCATATTATCATCGACTTCTATTGTTTTCCCTATTAAAATGCTTTCGGATATGAGAATTTGTGAAACCGTTCAAATAAATTTGATGTAATTGATGAAAATATGTGAAATCGATCTAGATGAAATATATGAACGGTGAAGTAGGTGAATAAAAGAGGCAAATCAGTAATAAAAAGTGCCAGTAAAATCGATAAATACATGTGAAATCGATGAAAATTAGGGTGATATTTGTGAAAACATGAGAAACAAATCAGTGTAATCAGTGAAAAACGGGTGAAATATATGAAGAATGGGTTAAAACATTGAATAAATGTTAAAGTCTATGAAATCAATGAAAATTCAAGTGAAATCAGTGAAATATAAGTTAAACTGATAAAAATAAATAAAAGGAAAAAAGTTTAACTAGCAAAATAGTGTGAACTAAACCACTAGAAAATTTTCGTCTTTTTTGTTTGAATATGAAAAAACAAAAGAAAATGATGAAAAATAGGAAAAACAATGATAAAAAAACGTAATGTTTGTAAGAACATATTTAATCAATGAAAAATGCTGGTGAATAACATGTGAAATTAGTGAAAACACACGAAAAGTAGGTAAAAATGGGTTGAAATGATAAAAATAATTGAAATAAGATAAAGAAATAGTATAATTGGTGAAATCGGTAGAAAAATGGTTTACACTAAATAAGAAATACAAAAGAAACGGATTAAAAATGAGAAAACAATGAAAATATTATAAGTTGTATTATAAGTTGTAAAAAAAATGGATAAATTGCTAAAAAAAAATAAACCGGTAAATTATTTTAAAGAAACGGATAAAATCAGTCAAAAAAGCTTGAAGTCGGCGAAACATGTTTAATCGATGAAAAATTTAGGTGAATAACATGTGAAATAGGTGTAAATGAGTTAAACTTTAACCGACAAAAACAAGGTGAAATCAGAAGAAAATGGTTTAAATTGAAAAAAAAGATCGACGAAAAAGGGAAAACAATGAAAAATATTACAATCGATTAAAAATGAAAAAATCCACAATAAAAAAAAGTGAAAACATATGAATCGATGAAACTTCGGGTGAAATTGGTAAACGCTTGTGAAGTTTGTGAAAAAACCGGTGAAACCAGTAAGAAAAAATGATCGTGAAATCGATGAAAGTTCAAGAGAAATTTATGAAGAAACGGATGAAACATGTGACATCGGTGAATAACGGATAAACTTGACATGAAAACTACTATGATGTAATGAACTAAAAAAGTTCTTATGATCTTATTTGAACCAATTTTATAAGATGTAATGAATAAATTAGTCATCATTTTATATTTATTATAACTATTCAAAGTCATCATTTTTTTTATAAATTAATAATAATTAATAATAATAAATTTCATAAAAAATAAATTGACCAATATATGATATTCTATGAAATAAAAATAGCTAATTTTACTCTAATTTATGAAAAATACCCATGAAATTAAAACTAGACACGTACAACGTACGTGCACCTTTCTAGTAGTACTTAAATGCGTGGCAAAGTCTGTTACCAATTTTCTCCTTTATAAACAAAGAGTCATAAACTTCACTACTTAATTAGGATAGATTTAACTCGAATCATGAGTTATATATTCATAAAACTTGTAGCGGATTAATCGTAATTAGCCATATAAATTATTAAAGAAATTGATATTTAATTTGAGGTGCATAAAAACTTACTTAAACACCATCATCTGTCTGTAATATATATTAAAATAATATATATTTATAAAATGAAATATGCTTCATTCTTAAACTGAATTAAAGTATTGTTGCAACAGCCATTGATATTAGATAGATAAAATATTTTCCTACATTCTAGAATTAAATTATTAATTGTTCAGTTATAATATTCACCTACTAAACATATTAATTCTACTATGAATTATCTTTTTTTTTTTAAATACCCGAACAGGTCCTGAAATATCCATCCGGGTGTGAATCTAATGCCCAATACCCAACCCGAAAATGTATTTCGGGTTCGGGTACCAGAACCCGAATTTCAAAATACCCATTTTTTTGTCCCAAAGGGTCGGGACGGGTCCCAAAAAACCCAACCCGAACGTCCACTCCTAAAAGTACCTTTTCAGATCAAACAGACACAATCCGTTCCTCTCAATTAATTTTATTCGCATATAAAATATAAATTCCGACATGTGGTTATCTACAAACTTGTGCAGAAGACTGATATGAGAGAGCATTTGTTGGACCATATCTTGAAAGATTGTAAAAGCTTGCTTGCTAAACCTTAAAAATACATACACAACATATTAGAAGATCGATCGACCACTTTTGTTGGGCTGCTTTTGTTGGACTGCCACTTTTTAGCTTAAGAACCATAAACGTGTTTGATGTTTGTTGGATAAGGATGAAGATGAAGGCTCTGAAGACAATTTGTAAAGAGAGGTTTTGAAGAATTCCAAAACTTCAAGATCGGCTAAGTATGGAGTAACTTAGCTGATGATCCCTTAGAAGAATTTTTGACTAAGTAATGAAGACATCAGAAGAGTCAAAATTTCAAGGTCCAAGACTTCTGATCTGCTGAAGTAAAGTTATCAGACTGATGAAGATCAGCCGACTCAAATCAGATTTGTTCAAGTTTGAGATCAGCCGAGTTCGCCATCAGACGTGTACTTTCGTCAGCCAAGTGAAGAAGATCATGAAGTGTTCCCAACGGTAATAAATGCCCCTTGGAGTAATAAATGCTGAAGTACAAGGTTATTAATGACAAATGATTGAAGAAATGCTTCGCATCAGCTGGGTGCATTTAATGCTGCCTGCAGAATAGTACTGTTCATAGTACGGACAGACTGCAAAAGAGCCGTTCGCGGATTTTAAGGACCAGTACTCGAGGAATTTGAATCTTGTCTCTCTTCAACGGACATTTTTCTATCCTCAAGTATAAATAGCTGAAAGAGACGAAGAAGAAATAAGCAACACACTTTCTGAGAGAAATTTCCGAAGCAAAATTCTTTAAGTCTCAAGAACAGCTCACTCATCAGCCGAGTCATTTGTTGACGAAAGCAGAGTTGAAGAATCAAGAAAAATACATCTTCTGAGTGATTTTGTAAACAAGAGTGTTGTGCGGAGTTGTGATCCATCTTTGTGAGTGATCAAACTTCAGAGAATAGGTCTTCTGTGTGATTTCCTATTGCGAACTTGTGGTCGTTTCATTTGTTGTTCGACGCAAGCAGAGTATACTGTAAACTTTGTGATTATAGTATAACCCAAGATCTGTGTGACTTGGAAGAGTGGACTAAAGGATATTCAAATCCATATAACCACTATAAAAATTGCTTGTGTTTTTGTTTGCATTTTACTTGCATATTTTCTGATTGCATAAAACACATTAACTTAACTGTTTGAAAAAGGATTTAAAGGAGTTTATAAAACTGGGGAAACATTTTTCAAACTACTAAGATTACTTGTGAAAAACACTTTGAAAATCCGCTGCAAGTACTCTAAGTATTAAAACTGATTTTAGCAAAATCAGCTAAGTAATAATCAGACGAGTGGTCAACAAGGCTGTTCAAAGATTTGTTCGCGAACAGAACTGTTAATAACTAATCTGATCAGCTTAGTCTGTTCAGTTAAGAGTAAAACTTTTAAAGTTAAATTTGAAGAAAATTTTTAAAGAGGTTTATTCACCCCCCCCCCCCCTCTAAACCTCTTCTGACCACTTGGGACCAACAAGTGGTATCAGAGCGGGTGGTTCATTTGAATCAGCTGCCTGATCAACGAGCTTGATCCGAGTGTTTTTCAAAGTTTTTCAAACTTTTTCAAAAGAGCATATTTTTGAAAAACCAAAACTTTTTGAAAAATAGATTGTATCAGTCATGTTCCCCACATTGCTGGTATGTCCTTTGAGGACTGGTGATTTAACCGGATTTCGTCGGGTTAATTGTATATCAGTGAATTTGTTATATCGATGGGGTTTACGATATTTGTGTATATATATTAAGTAGGGCTCTGTTACTTTATTCCGGATGGATCAAACACAAAGAAAAGCAATAATTAAGAACAAGAAGCAAAACCACAAAGAAAGCTAATAACACTATCATCTGGAGATCAAAATACTATGAATAATATTGATTCTTATTCAGTTGTAATGCCTTTGGCAGAGAATATATGAGTATCCTTAAAGTAAAGGATTTCGTAGTTGTCTCATACAATGATTAGCTAGGTATTTATACAGTGTTAAACCTAGCGTTACATGGAAACATAGTCCTAATAGGTCTCGGCCCAATTATCCTTCATGGGTCCGGAGTATCATCTTCTGGTCGAAGAGAGCTGCGTCTTGCCGGGTCTGCGAGGGGATCCCGATCTGTTTGGATTGGTCGGATCGACCTTAACTTCTTCATCCGAATCGAGTAATACATAGGGTGCGAAATAGCCCCCATCAGTACTCCCTCACTTCTTCGAGCGTATATATAATAGAAGCTCGTAGAAGTAGAGAGATCTTTACGACTCTTTCTTTTCTATGAATGGAGCCTCGTTAAAAACCTTACTTAAGAAAAAACCCAGTGGGAAAAAATCTTAAATAAGGAAAAGAGTGCTACATATCACAGACAGTCGTTTTCTATGTCTAGTTACGGATCGCCACGCGTATATTCTGGAAACTTTTCATATCCTTCCCTTTTTGGCGGGAATATCAGTAGTTGCCATAAGTTCGAAACGTCATTTCTTCTCTTCTTATAAATAGGTGACGCTATAGTTCGCCATTTCTCTTTTATACTTCCTTATAATTCGTACTTATTCTCTTGGTTAGTCGCTCATTACGCTAAGTTTTTCCATTTATCGACCTTCATTTTCCGAGAATAATATATGGCTTCTGTGAGAAGATCTTCTTCTAGAGAGATTGTCGCCCCCGACAATGAGGAGGAATTGCAATCTAGCGTAACTGGTTTTGCCATCCCTGTTGAGGATACTTTTAAGGTACGGATCCTTACTGACGCGGATGTGGCGGCCCGAGCCAAAAAGGGCAAAGGTACTGTTCCTCAGGTTTCTGAACCAATCGAGGATGTCGTTTGCGCTTATACGGCGGAGACATTTCCGGAGGTTGCGAATAGTTACATCAAATATTTCCCGGAAGGCTCTGAGATAGTTCTTCCTTCCCCTACTGATAGGGTTACATCTCCCCCGGAGGGATGTCGAGCCTTTTATACGGCTCACTTTAACAGTGGACTTCGTCTTCCTTTGTCTCCCCTCTTTCTGGAAGTTTTGAAAACTTTTAGTGTGTGCTTGACACAGCTGGTTCCTAATTCTGTTGCTTTTATAGTTTGCTTTTCGGTTTTGATGATTGCCAAGGGGTTTAAACCTTCTTTCCGTAATTTTACACAACTTTTTCGCTTTAACATTTCTAGTTCTCAAATCGTGGATATTTCTTCGCTAGCCAACGACCTAGCCGAGCAATCTTTGATGCCCCTGTTTCTAGTAATCCCTTATGGAAATCTCATTTCTTCTTTGTTCGTCCTCCGTCTAATCTTCGTTTAGCGGATGGTACGAGTGTGCCTTTTTCATGGGATCATGATTTCAGTTGGATTCCCGGAGGTCGCTCTCCGACTGGTGAACTTGTTCCTGACGATGCACAGTTTATCGCTGATATCTCCGAATTGCGTGAAAACAAGTTTCAAAGCGCTCTTTTGATTGGGGAAGCTTTCCTTCGTAAAGCGGGGTTAAGCATTCATAATTTTCCCATCGATACACCGTCCGAACCTCTTGGTTAGTAATTTATTTGTTCTCAGTGTTGTGATGATATCACTTATCGGGAAGGCACATAATTTATGATTAATTTCTTTTTCAGCTGATATGGTAGAGAATTCTCGACATTCTTCGAAGGGAAAGATGGTCCTTTCCAAATCTTCTAAATCCGCTGAGAATGCGCCCATCGAGCAAAGGGCGTCCCGAAAAAGGAAGTTGGAGTTAGGCCATGAATCCGAGGAGGACAGAGAGGAATCATCAGAATCTCCTCAGGAGCCCCCTATTCGTCAGGGCACGGGACCTGGTTATCCTCCTCTTTCTCTTAGGACATCTTTAGGTGTTCGAGGATGTCATTCTTGGTCGAAACCTCATCCGACTAATAACCCAGTCGATAGGAAGAGGACTTATTATGGACGTTCCGGCCAGGATCTTTCTTTAGTCGGAGAAAAGCACCCAAGACCCACTCTTGTCGAAATGATCGAAGAACATTTGGAGGGAAAGAGAGCCGCTGGTTATTCCGAGAAGGACTCTCTTATCCACGATGATAATGAGAACGCGATCGATAAGGCAACTCGTGTTCTTTTGTCTGGTGTTTTTACCCGCGATCTGAACAAACTTCTTCATAAGGATCCTCTGGAGAAATTCCAACGAGCTTGTCTTTATGCCGAAAAGGTGATATCCTTTTCCTTTAATTATGTTAATAGAAAACTCTAAGTGTCTTCCTTAATTTACTTAATCCATCTCTTTTTCTTGCCCTCTTTTACTTGTTCAGACTAAAACGTGTCTTACGTCATACGCCTACGAGAATGCACTTTGGAAACAACAGTGCGAGTTTTTGGAGGAGAAGAATAAAGCTTTGCTTCATAAATCTTCTGGTTCAGAGGTTGGTCCCTCGACATCTTCTTCTGTCCCCGTCATAGAAACTCGTGCTGCCGAGACCGACGATCAAGAAATGTTGAATAGGGTGATGGAGGTTTCTCGTGCTCAAGAGCAGGCCAATCAAATGGCTAGAAAGTTAGAGGAATTTCAGTTGCAGAGCACGGCTCGAATCAGTGAGCTGGAATCTCAAGTGTCAAACCTCGAAGCTTCTTTAGAGGAGTATGAAAACGATGTCCCACTTAGGCAAAGAGATAGATATGTCAGGAAATCTGACGAAAGCGTCGTTCGCGAATTTCTCAACTCTCCTGTTCATACGGCGTTAGTGTATCGGATGGTCGGTCCTTTACTTGAAAGCACTTTTAAGAAAGCGATTCATCAGCTGGTCGCTATGGAGATGATCGATGATCGTCGAAAAGAGTATTTCAAGGCCGCTCATATTCGATTGAATCGGTATGGTGAACTTTATTCTTCTTCCGAGGTCCCAGATGTTCTATATCAAGGTCTTCCTCTAGCTCACCTTGTCGAAGAATTTGGAAATCCATTGCCCATTCCTCCTTCCGACGTCAATGAAGAGCTCGATAATACTTTTGTTGATCCCGAAGTTGAGGAAGAAGTGGACATTGGTACAACTGAGGTCGTCGGTAGCGACCAGAGAGTTTCGGATAGTGAGCAGGCTCTTTAAGATAGTGATTTGTTGAATAATCCTTGTAATTATTTTACTCGTAAGTAATAATTGTAACTTTACCGTTTCTTCTCTATGTACGCTAAGCGTTTTGTATTCTGACAGTCGTGTCTTTTCGGCTTCGCCGTAACAATTCAGACAAGTCATTAAATCTGGCGTAATCATTATGCGTGTGTCTTTTCATATTCCAGCGTTTGCTCCAAGGTCATATTTGCTGTTTCGCGCCCTTTCTTTAGGTCTGTCGCGTCCTTTCGCGTAGTATAAATACGAAAGGTAAAATCTTGACTTGTTTTTACTGCTATACTTCTCTCTTGGATAGAATACTCGTCTTTTAGTTAGTCGATAAATCTTCTCGATATTAAATTGTGCTTTTTCATAATCCGACCATGAGTAACCTTTTTGGCAATACTTCGAAGCGACCTTCTCGAGAGAGCGCTCGTGATAATAGATCCAAAAAGCATCGAAGAGATGGTCCGTCGATGGAACCTCCTCGTTCGTCCCAAACAATTAGGTCGGAGATCGATACCAGTGTTATTGTTTCTGAGCCAATCCTTCCTGTTTCCACTCAAGTAGGAAGAATGCCTTCTCCTGGTCGGTATGCCTTTGGCGATATGTCAAGCGAGGAACCGACTTATAATATTGCTGTTAGTTCCAATGCTCCTTCCTTTGAGGATGTTTTTCATGGAGGGGATTTTGCTATTTCCCTTCCTTTGTCTATTTCTACTGCCCCAATCACTAGCAGCGGGCAAACTGGCGATAATTTATTTGTTAATCCTCCCGTAGCACAGTCTATTGTGCAGGATTGCCCAGAATTTTTGTTTAATGATACTACTGTGACGACTATCTCCTTTGAGTCTGGAGGACCTTCCGGAGGTCGAACTGGTTCCGGGTCTGGCCGCCGAACCATTATTTCTGCTTCGGGTAAGGAGACCACTGTTAGTCCCGATGGGAGAGAATCTCCTCGTCAGTTAGATGAGCGATGCATCCTTCAACAAGTTGATGACATTCTTTTGTCGGAGACTCCACGTTCGGACGGTGTCCCTTTGTCCAGCGAACTGCCTGGTTCTGTTGAACCTGATGCTTTGTCATGGGACCTGGGCATGAGTACTATTCTGCCTGGCGAGTTGAGGAAGCTCGAAGGCACCTCCAATCTTCGCCTTGTTCAATCTTTGGTGAAGATATGTGAGCAGGTAGATATATTTCGAATAATTTTTCTGTTCTTTGTTTTAGAATTCCTTGTTGTAAGGCGATTTCTCTTATTCTTTCTGTTCTTAGGGCAAGTATTTTGCGCTCCAACTGGGTGTGCAAAATGACGAACTGTGGAATCGTCGGACAGCTCTTCAGAGTCAGTTGGAGTCCGAGAAAGCTAAAAGCAGGGGTTTAGAGTTGCAGCTGCAACTTGATAAAGATGATCTTCAAAAATTGGAGGCCGAAAAAGTTGTCCTTGAAAAGGAGAAAAATAATTTAGCTCAAGCAGCTGTTCTGGCGGAAGAATCTCGTCGGCAGTCCTATGAGGAAGGTTATGACGCAGGTTATCTAAAGCGTCAAGAAGAATTGATGGCTTTTGCTGGGAGTCTGACTCCTCGGAAAGCTGTTTCTGGTAGTCAGACTGCTGATCGTTCTTCTTAGTGACCTTTGCTCGACATGGCAGGCCTTGGACTGTCTCCTTTTTTTTTTTTTTTTTTTTTTTTTTTGTGGCCCGAAGTTTGTGTATTTACTTGGGCTGAGATTTTTTGTAGTGGGAGGAAAATTGGAAACGATGAACTTTTTGTAGGCAGGTTCTTGCCTGATCAATTACCTTCGGTATATATACTTTGTTATGTTCGTTCTTCCTCTGTTCTCATATATATATTGTTAGCTTCTGAGTCGTTTGTTGATCAAATCCAGTATAGTAGAAAAGTTTTGCATGCACTTAGCATGTTTTAATAGGTTATCCGTATCGAAAAAGTGCATCATCTTGGTCGATGCTCAATCTACGCTTTGTACTTTTGTCTTTTTGTGATCCAAATCTCATATAAGGAGGTTATTATCCCTTTGTTGATCTCGGTTTTCTTTATGTCATTTTACCGAAAACTGTCCCTTTCAAACTTTTCCAAACCCTTATATTTCCCAGAATCAATTTTTGAACGATATGCTCCTTGGCTAGTGTACCATTATATCACTTTCTTGATATGGGAGGAATTGGAAAATGTAGGTGTTTTAGCCAGATCTACTCTGTTCAGACCTTCTTAAGCAATTCTTTGGTATGTTAGGCAGTGACATCCTTGCCATGTAGATTAAGGAGGACTATTCTCCTGATTTCTATGTCAGATATCTTGGACTCCATAGGAGTTTCTGTATAGCGTAGTCAATGGTCTTCCATATGAAGTATGAGGCAGTGACGTCCCTCGTATGGTGGAGAGTTCGGTCTTTTATCCTCTATTTTGCTATCGAGCAACTGTCCTTTTCGCAGTGATTTTCAAGATCGTTTGTGGCTTCTAGGTTTTGAAGCTATCGATCATTAAGTATGATCGTTCCAGTTTGACCGATCTGGATTTCCTTAGGTTTACTTGTGTTACTTGGGTGATCGCTTCGATCCAAGACTTCTTTCATTGTCGATCAGTTGAGGCGAATAAATGGTGCCGTTCCAACTTATTTGCATTTATTACGGGAAGTCAAAGGGTCTTATCCGTGTCCGTTGATCAAATACTTTTTCAGCCGTTGGATCCTTTAGATCTACCCTTATAAATAGGGGGCTGATTTATGTTCTTCATTTGTAACTTACCAAAAAGATGGAGATCTCAAATTCCTTAGATTTTATTCTGCCCTCTGATCCCATTGTCTTCAAAAAATCACATTACTATGATTTGTTTATTCAAAATAGTGAAGTTGTTCCCAGTCTTGTATTGACGGGTCCCATGTCAGCCCTACCTTGTATCGACGGGTCCCATGAGATCTCTGCCTTGGTCTTCATCAATTTAGAGGTCCGTGGTTTCCGTTCGCACATGGTGGGTTCATATTTGCCAGTCACCCCTGTTCTTCGATGTAACCTCAGGAGTGATAGACCACCGGGGTGGCTGGTAAATTTACCGTTTCACGACGGTCCCGAAGAGATGCTGCTCCAGAGTAAAATGTTTTATAGATAAAGTAAAAGCAGTATCTTCTTGCGGGTGAGTGAGCATTGCTTAGCTATCTGGCTGGTAATGTTCATTTCGTCTGGAAGAACATTTGATCTTCAGAGCCTGGCCCTCGAACCAAAGAAGTCGACCATCCTGAGCAGCATGCTTCTTAGGTGGTTTATTATAATCGACGAGGTACTAGGGAGGAGATTGGTGTTTCCGTGGACATTGTCGTGAAGATCGCCGATAATAGAGGATCATCTTATTTAAATCATTGTAATGATCTTTAAGTAGTATGTAGATCTTTGTAACGTAGGACTTTTGTATGTAACAAATTTGATGAATAAAATATACTTTGTTCCTTATATCTTCCTTGTCGTTAACTCTGTCATAATTTATGAGTAGCTTTATCCGAGCAGACTGTGTTCTTCCTTGTCTATTTTCAAAACTTCAGGAGTGTTAGCAGACCATTTAGATCATTAAGAACAGATCAAGGAGTTTTTATTGAGCGTATCAATGTTTACTCGACTTGTTATGATTTAGACCTTAGGTTTTTAACCCAAAAAGGTCCTTTTGATCGTCGTAAATAGTTCGAGGAGTGTTTATCGAGCGGATCGATGTTTACTCGACTCTTTTCTGTTTAGACTTAGATTTTTAATCCAAAAAGTCTTTTTTAATCGTTGATTATATCGAGGAGTTTTTATTGAGCTGATCAATGTTTACTCGACTTGGTTTTAGTTAGACTTAGGTTTTTAACCCAAAAAGTCTTCTTTGATCGTTGATCATATCGAGGAGTTTATATTGAGCGGATCAATGTTTACTCGACTCGTTTTTGATTTAAACCTTAGGTTTTTAACCCAAAAAGGTCCTTTTGATCGTCGTAAATAGTTCGAGGAGTGTTTATCGAGCGAATCGATGTTTACTCGACTCTTTTCTGTTTAGACTTAGATTTTTAATCCAAAAAGTCTTTTTTAATCGTTGATTATATCAAGGAGTTTTTATTGAGCTGATCAATGTTTACTCGACTCGGTTTTAGTTAGACTTAGGTTTTTAACCCAAAAAGTCTTCTTTGATCGTTGATCATATCGAGGAGTTTATATTGAGCGGATCAATGTTTACTCGACTCGTTTTTGATTGTAGACTTAGGTTTTTAACCCAAAAAGTCTTTTTGATATATCGAGGAGTTTTTATTGAGCGGATCAATGTTTACTCAACTCGTTTTTGATTGTAGACTTAGGTTTTTAACCAAAACGTCTTTTTGATATATCGAGGAGTTTTTATTGAGCGGATCAATGTTTACTCAACTCGTTTTTGATTGTAGACTTAGGTTTTTAACCAAAAAGTCTTTTTGATATATCGAGGAGTTTTTATTGAGCGGATCAATGTTTACTCAACTCGTTTTTGATTGTAGACTTAGGTTTTTAACCAAAAAGTCTTTTTGATATATCGAGGAGTTTTTATTGAGCGGATCAATGTTTACTCTACTCGTTTTGTTTCTGGCAATATGATTGTGCGATTCCGATGAATGTTTAACCGATATAAACGATATATATAAAATGCCAAAGAAATCTTTGATAATTGAACTTTAGGCCTAGGCCTTTATTACAAGAATTGAAATTTGATAAAGTAAAAAGTAGAATAATGCAATATAATCTGCTAAAATTTATTTACCATAGTATTTCCTAAGGTTGACAGCATTCCAGGTTCTTGGTAAGGCAGTTCCATCCAAGTGTGCAATTTTGTATGAACCTTTCTTCCCCACACCAATAACGATGTAAGGTCCATCCCAATTTTGTTGTAATTTTCCCACATGTTTGGATACTTCTACCTTTTTCAAGACCAAATCTCCTTCCTTGAAGGTTCGGATGCGTACTTTTTGATTGTATGCTTTCTCCATATTAGCTTTAGTGGCTTGTAAGCGTACAGCAGCTTTATCTCTTAAAGCTTCTGTTAAATCAATGTCGTTTTCTCTTGACTTTTCATTTTCTTTATCATCGAACATTTCTAGTCTTGGCGTTGGGATTAGCGTTTCCACAGGGATAACTGCTTCCGACCCATATACCAAGCTAAATGGGGTTTCCCCAGTTGAGCTCCTTACTGTGGTCCGATTAGCCCACAATACTCCTGGGAGTTCGTCAAGCCATTTTCCTTTGGCTGCTCCTAATCTTTTTTCCAAAGATTTTATTATTTCTCGGTTTGCTACTTCAGTTTGTCCATTTGCTCGAGGATGTCCTACGGAGGTAAAATTCTGTTGAATTCCAAGTTTTGTACACCATCCTATTATTTGTTTGCCCGCGAATTGAGTTCCATTATCGGAGATAAGGACCCTTGGGATGCCGAATCGACAAACTATGAATTTCCATAGGAAATTGATAACTTGGAATTGGGTTATTCGTGCGAGGGCGATGCATTCTATCCATTTGCTGAAGTACTCTACGGCGACCAGGACATATGATTTCTTTGATCTGGCCATTGGGAAAGGTCCCACGATGTCCATTCCCCATTGATCGAACGGCCAACAAACTGGAATAGGGTGCATGTTTTCTGCTGGTTGATGGCATATGTTAGCATGGATCTGGCAGTGATGACATTCTTGGACATATTGAGCGGCATCTTTATTGATGGTCGGCCAATAGTAACCCGTCCTGAGACATTTTAAAGCCAATGCTCTTGATCCGCTGTGATTTCCTGCATCCCCATCATGTATTTCTCGGAGTATATCGAGGGTTTGTGATTCAGGTACGCATTTTAGAAGAATCCCTGATACTGATCTTCGGTAGAGTTTTCCTTCTATGAGTGTATATTTCGGAGCTCGATATTTTATTTTCCGAGCTTCATTTTGGTCAGGTGGGAATTTTCCTTCTCGAAGATAGTCTATCATAGGGGTCATCCAGTTCCCTTCGGCTTCTTCGATTTCCATTATATCCACTGCTGGTGTTTCATCGATGTCAATTGCTGGTGTATTAGAGATCAACCAGTTGATCACCCGTTCGGTCTTTCCGTCATGGGATCCCGTGAATTTTGATAACTGATCGGCCCATTTATTTTCCGAACGTGGGATGTTCTGGATACTAAAACTTTCAAATTTCTCGACCAGAGTCTTTACTTTGGCGAGGTATTTAACCATGTTGAATTCTTTAGCCTCGTATAGGCCTTCTATCTGTCTTTGCACTAATTCTGAATCAGTTAGTACTCTAAGACTTTTTATATTGGCTTTGATCGCCATCTCCATTCCTGCGATTAACGCTTCATATTCAGCTTCATTGTTTGTCACAACGAAGTCCAGTGTTATTGCGTAATTTAAATCTTCTTTGTTTGGTTCGGTGAAGTTGATTCCGGCGCCTCCTCCTTCTCGGCATGAAGCACCATCGACGTGCATTAGCCAAGTTTGATCTTCAATGATCAAGACATCGCTGCTGAGGCAGCTCGATGATTCAGTAGCCTGTGTCGGTGTTTCTAATATAAAATCGGCCAACACTTGTGCCTTGATGGCAATTCTTGGTTTGTAGTCTACCTCGAACTGACTGAGTTCGATGGCCCATTTGATTAGTCGACCGGAGGCTTCTGGTTTTGCTAGAACTTGCCTTAGTGGCTGATTCGTCAGAACGATGATTTTGTAAGTTAAGAAGTAAGGTCGGAGTTTTCGTGCGGCCACTACTAAGGCCAGTGTGAATTTTTCTATTTCCAAGTAATTCTTCTCCGCCCCTTGTAATAACTTGCTGAGATAATATACAGGCTTATGCTCTGAGCCCTCGACTTTAATTAGTACTGAACTAATTGCTACGTCGGAAATGGAGATGTACATAAACAATGGTTCTCCTTCTGTTGGTTTTGCCAACATCGGGGGTGTCGTCAAATATTCTTTGAGCTGCTCGAAGGCCTGATCGCATTCTTCGGTCCAAACAAAGTTCTTTGCCTTTCGGAGAGTTTGGAAAAAAGGGAGGCTTTTGTCCGCCGATTTTGATATAAACCTGTTTAATGCCACGATCTTTCCGACCAGGCTTTGTACTTGAGAGATTGTTTTAGGAGGTTTCATTTCAGTTATGGCTCGGATTTTTTCCGGGTTGGCTTCTATTCCGCGTTGGTGGACTAGATATCCCAAGAATTTTCCTGATTTGACACCAAAGGTGCATTTTGCGGGGTTTAACTTCATACGATATTTCCTCAAGATCTGAAAGCATCGATCGAGATGCTTTACATGATCTGCTTCGTTCATGCTTTTGACCAGCATGTCGTCCACGTAGACTTCCATTAGCTCTCCGATTAGTTCTTTGAACATTAGGTTTACTAACCTTTGATAAGTAGCTCCGGCATTTCTTAAGCCGAACGGCATCACTATGAAACAATAAACTCCCTGCTCGGTAATGAACGCGGTTTTTTCTTGGTCCCGCTCATCCATGTATATTTGGTAAAACCCTTGGAAGGCGTCCATCATACTGAATAACGCGAAGCCGGCGGTTGAGTCGACCAATAAGTCAATCCTTGGGAGGGGATATGGGTCACGTGGACACAACTTGTTAAGGTCGGTAAAATCATTACACATCCTCCATTTATTATCTTTTTTATCTCCTTTAGCGACTAGTACGACATTGCATAGCCATTCCGAGAAATGAATTTCTCGGATTTGTTTTGCCTCGAGCAACCTTTCTACCTCGGCTTTGATAATTTTATCTTTCACCGGTCCATGATTTCTCTTTTTCTGTCTGGCGGGTTTCGCCAAAGGATCTATTTTTAGGGAATGCTTTATTATTCGAGGATCAATTCCTTCAATGTCATTTGCGCTCCAAGCGAAGACATCGGCGTTGTTCCTGAGGAAGTCGATCAGCATTATTTCTCCTTCTTCGCTCAACTCTGTACCAATTCTCGTCTTTTTAGATGAGTCGCCATCTACTAGAATTATTTCTTTGTGTTCTGGGGGTTTCAAAGATAAGTCTAGCGGTTCTTTCCCCTTTTTATCTAGTCGATCAGTACTAGGAATTTCAACCTCGTTTCTAATGAGATCGCCTTCGATCTTTCTCTTGCTCGGAGTAACGGACTTAGGATGTTCTTTCATTGTTAACGAAGTACTATAGCAGTCCCAAGCCATGCAATGGTCGTTTGTTATTTCTCCGATGCCTGTATCGGTTGGAAACTTTATCTTCTGATGATAAGTAGAGACAACAGCTCGGAATAGATTGAGGGCAGGTCGTCCCAATATCGCATTATAAGCGAATGGGGTCTCTACTACTAAAAATTTCACTAGCTTTACAGTTC
>CM064878.1:41302025-41360369 GCA_003313485.2 Penstemon barbatus
CTCAAGAATTGGGATTATGGTATCCTAGAGAATCTGGATTTGAACTTATTGGCTATTCAGATTCAGACCTTGCTGGCTGCAAGATTGACAGAAAAAGCACAACAGGTGCTTGTCAGTTCTTAGGTAGTCGTCTGATCTCATGGATCAGTAAGAAGCAAACCTCAGTTTCTATATCTACTGCTGAAGCTGAATATATAGCTGCTGGAGCTTGTTGTGCACAGATACTTTGGTTGAAGCATCAACTAGAAGACTACAATATCAAGATCAGTGGAATACCAATCTACTGTGACAATACAAGTGCAATCTCACTTACTCAGAATACTACAAGTCATTCAAGGACTAAACATATAGAGATCAAGCATCACTTCATTAGAGATCATGTGGAAAAAGGCAATGTTATGATAGAGTATGTTCATACTGACAATCAAATTGCTGATATCTTCACTAAACCTCTAAGTGAAGCAAGGTTCTCAACTCTAAGAGCTGAGTTAGGACTACTTAATTTGGATGCATAAGCTGAGGGGGAACTCATCAGAAGACTGGAGTTCAACAGCTTAGTTATCCGCTATTCTATTCAAGAATTAACTTTCAACAGACTAGTTAGCTTATGGATTCTTAAAGACAGGGGGAACGTGTAAGACTAGCGGTACTTCTGTTCTAAAGATGAAATCTGTTAATGTCAGTTAGTGAAAGTTATATTATCTGAAGATCTGTTCTTAATTCTTGAAGACTGAAGATTATTTTATCTTGCTGGATTGACAAACAGCAGAGGAAGATTACTAGCTATTGGCATTCTCTAGTAATATCAGATAGCAGATCACTCGTCTGTCAGATAAGTTAAACTCTACTCATCTGATGTCTTATATAAGCATGGTTATAAATCGTATCTTAAGAAACACGCTTTTATAAGTAACAGATTAGTGTCGATAGAGTTTCCCGCCCATCTGACATTAAAATAATAAAATTGAAATCCGCTTCTCCTAGCCATACGATTTAAAACTGTCAGATTAGATCAACGGTTCAGATAAATCACGGAAACCAAATCAAAAGGAAACCTATAAAATCCGATCTAAACAGTTCAGTCGTCTTACGCACTCAAAAACTCTCAAACTCTCTAACTCTCAAACCCTATTACTTCGAAAGTTCACTATTCTTTTGCAGAATTTACTCATTAATCTCTGAGAATGGACAAGATTATTGAGGGAAGGTACTTCAACTACAGCAAATTCCATTTTTCGGGCACTGATCTGATGCGCTCGTTACTGGAAAAGATTAAGGAAGCTTCGTTAGTTCCTGTTTTGGAGGCTCACGAAGACAGAGTCTACTTGGAGGATGTTTACCATTTCTACACAACCAGAAAATTCATCAAGAATGACACTGTTATGACTGCCGTCATTGGTGGTAAGAATATTGCTGTATCTGCTGCTGTTCTTAGTGAAATATATAAGCTGACGAACGAGGGAGGAGATGTGACAGACCTTGGGTCTGAAAAGGAAGAGGAGTTTTGGGCCATTTGTGCCAAGGATGGAGAAGAGATGACTGGGACTTTGATGAAGACCCAGCTGAAGGGTGAATATCAGAGATTTGCTGATATTATTGCAAAGATATTAGATTGTGCTACGGGTTCCTTGGATGGATTACCTAGGAGGAGATACTGCACAATGATTTGCATTTACTACGGCTTAAAGGTTAACTGGGCTGCTCATGTTTATGAACTACTGAGTGATAAGAGGCATTCTCATGCCATCCTATTGAGTAATCTGTTTGCATCTCTACATTGCCCTATGGGAGGTGGGAAGCAAACTCATGGAAGCAAAGAGTTCAAACTCTACGAGCCAGTCAGACAAATAGTGGATAAGCCTAAAAGAAAAGCCCCTTCAAAATCCAAGAAGACCCCTTCTAAGAAGAGCAAGAAGGTGGGTCAGACAAGTCAATCTGCTGAGCCAACAGCACAGTCTGCTGTTGTGGCTGAATCAGCACAACCTGAATTTGAAGTCCCTGAAAAGGTGATAGATGACTTCACAGCTGAACTTGAGAACATGGAGACTGGATCTTCACCTGAAAAGACAGAAACAGATGAAGAAATTCCTATTCAAAGGTTGAAGAGATTGAGGACTAGGAGTGAGGCAAGGGGACCTCCTGCAAACCCTCCTGCCAAGAGAATTCCTAAGTCCAAGGCAAAGAGACAGGTACACTTCTCTGAAGAACCTGTTGAAATTGTAAGAGAAACAACTACAGAAGCAGAAAGGCCATTAACAATTAAAGAACCTGCCGTTGAAGCTGCTAAAGCTGCTGCTACTGAAGAAAAAGTTGTCTCTAAAATTGGAGTACAAACAGAAGACTCATCTGTTGCACTATCTGCTGAAGTCCAAAATGTACAGCAGACTAGTTCAACACTTGATGGAGATGTACCTTTGTTACATCCTACTCCAGTTGCTGCTGTTCCTCTTCAAACAGTTGAAAGTCCCAATCCAATCAGACAAAGGCCTGGGAAATTTTCAACTTATGTAACTGTTGCAGAAAAGATGAAGTTAGATGCTGCTGAAAAGCAGAGGTTAGCTGCAGAGAAAGCAGAAGAGGATAGGCTGAAAAGCCTAGAATTAAAAAGGCTGGAGGAAGAAGCCAGCAAAATGACTCAAGAGCAGAGAGATGCTATTGAGGCAGCAGAGTTGGCTGCTGTTCTTGAAGCAAGCATCAAGGATGCTCATGGAATTCAGCAAAGTGGTGGGATAGCTATTGGTGAACCAAGGGATCCAAATAAACCAATCCCAGCTATGCCTGCACCTAAGATGAAAGAGAAGAAAAGAGAAGAAATCAGATTATCACTTGAAATTGTTAGGGAAGACCCTGCAATGTTTGAAGAATTTCTTAAAAGACTAGATGCTGAAAGTGAGAGGATTAATCGTCTGACACTCTTCAATTCTGAAAAGATCAAATACAACAGATGGAGAGAATTCAGATTGACAAAAAGTCCTGCTGAAATGGCCAAATGGAAAGAATTCAAGGCTACAGAAGAATGGATACTTAAATGGCTTGAGACAAATTCTCTCATTCAAGCACTTGATTCAGAATTCTTTCTGGATAGGTTAAGGATGAGAATATGTCATATAGTCAAGGAAGAAGCCAAGAAGATCTTTGCATCTATCTCTGAGGATTTTGATAACTCAACAGACCTCAAAGACAGATTTATCAAGTTGGCTATTGCTCAAGCAATGGAGCTCTGGGCAAAGAAAGCAAGGAAGTTAAGGGGACAACCAAGCTCACTGGTCCCACTTCCTAACATCAAACATATTGTCTATGGACCTAACCTGAAACCTTATGAAGAGTTACCTGAGGATCCAACATCTACTTTTATTCCTCTTGATAACTTTACTTGGATTTCTAACAGGTCTGCAGTGGACAATGAAGGATTGATGAGGACAGTTGAAACTGTCAAGAAAATCATATCACCTGCTGAGAAAGAAAGAGCAGAGTCCTCTGATCAACCTAAGCAAATTGAGGGTACTTCAGACCCATCTGATCAAGACAAAATGCAGGATGATAAGTCTGATGCTGCTGATGAATCAAAGAAGGAAGAAGAAATTCCAGCAGATCAGTTAAAGGAGAAAGAAGTTGCTGATAAAGGAGATGATCAAGTGATGGAGAAGGAAAGCACTCCAAGCCTTGCTGATAAACCAGCAGATCAATCTCTTGCTTTGACAACTCAATCATCAGAGCAACTCATGGAAGATTCACCTGCTGCTACTTCAGATATGCCTTCAACATCTCATGGTGTTCAGACTAATCTGCTGGACTCCATCCAGCAAATGATCACCAATTCTTTGAAGGATATGAAGAAAGAGTTAGCTGCAGAAGTGATTGCTGCTGTTAAACAACCAGTTCAGAAAGATGCTGCTGTCCCAACAGAACTGATAGAAGACACTGCTTATAATGTTAAATCTATCTGTCAGGATATGGATATTCTTAGGAAAAGGACTCAGAGCACTACTGAAGGTTGGAAGCAGATTGAACAAACTGTTGAATTGGCTCTCCAAGCAGAAGATGAAGTCATGGGCAACATGATGAAAGACTTCACTGCTTCATCAAATTGGATTTTGGGATCTCAAATTCAGTTGGGTGATCAAGGAGAAGACTTGCTAAAAGAAGTCAAGACTGTTAAGGCCAATCAACTTATTCAACAAGCTCAGATGAATGCTATGGAAGAGAACATCAAGCTTCTCTGTGATTCACTTCTAATTACTCCGATCTTACCAAACTATCAAATCAACCCTGCTGATGATGACAAAAAGGGGGAAGAGAGGATATTTGGGCAGAAAAGAGTTGGAACTTCTGTTGAATTGGAAGCTGAAGAAGATGCTGAAGGAACAGAAGTCTTAGAAGAGTCTGCTGATGATAATGATAGAAATGAAGCAGCAAATGAAGGCACAAGCAGATCAGCAGAAGAAAAGATCACAGAAAAAGAAGAAGATGATAAGGAGACAGCTGAAGAATATGAAGAAACTGAAGCTGAAGCAAAAGCTAGATCAGATAAGGAAATAGCTGCTGCTAAGGATTCAGCTGAAGAACAGCTTGATCCTGATACTAAAAAGAAGAAATTAGAGCTGTTGAAGCAGAAATTGGAAGCTGGAACTTCCAAACCTGCTGATGAATCAGAAAAAGAAGACAAGGAAGCTGAAGAAGAAAAGAAAGAAGAAGACTAGTTTAGACTAGATTTCTTTACTTTAAAAACCTTGTAATCTTTTACTTTGCATCTTTTACTCTTCAAAACTTGTAAAATGTAATCAATTCAATATCTATAAAATTGCAAGTTTGACTCCAACAGATTATTTCTATCTCAGAAATTTTTGAGGATCAAAACTTTAGTTTAGGTACAGGTACTTAGCTGAGGTTTTGTCATCATCAAAAAGGGGGAAATTGTTGGATGAAGATGAAGTGCAAAGAAGTCAGAAAGTAAGGGAAGGTTTTGATGATTTCCAAAACATCATAATCAGCTAAGTATGGAAAGCTTAGTTCCCTTAGAAGAATTTTGAACAAGTGAAAGAAGACATCAGAAGAGTTCAAAGTTCGAAGCTCAGAAGACTAGTGATCTCTTGCTGAAACAGCGAACAGAAGGGTAGATCATCAGCCGAGTCAAATCAGATGAGTTCAGTATTTGATCAGCAGAGTATCTATCAGCAGAGTCGTTTTGATCAGCAGAGTAGAAGAGATCAAGAGATTAGTCCAACGGTAATAAATGCACCTGGCGTAATAAATGCTGAAAGAGAAGGGTAGTAATGGCAAATGATTGAAGATATCCTCGGATCAGCAGAGTGCATTAAATGCAGCATTAAATGCGATGGACAGAAAGGTACTGTACACTGTACGATTGCTGCAGAGAGCCGTTTCAAAATGAGCTGGAAAATGGATTTGAAGATGTGATTTCCTTCAACGGTCATAAATTCAAATTCAAGTATAAATAGAGCAAAGTTCGAAGAGAGAAAAAAAACACAACAACATCTCTGAGATTTCGCAATTGAAGCAGAATTTTCTCTAAGTCTCAAGAAGCTCGAACAGCTCACTCGTCTGGTGAAGTCATCTGTTGGCTGATCCAAGTTGAAGAAAATAGAAAAATACGATCTGAGTGATCTTGTATTTAGCTGAGTGTTGTGCGGAGTTGTGATCCATCTTTGTGAGTGATCAAACTTCAGAGAGTAGAATTTCTAAGTGATTTTCTATTGTGAGCTTACAGCCTTCTCATTAGTTGTTTAGGTGTAAGTGGAGAAATATTGTAATCTAAGTGATTATAGTATAACCCAGAATCTGTGTGATCTGGAAGAGTGGACTAAAGGATTTTTATCCATATAACCACTATAAAAATTCTTTGTGTTATCTTGCATTTAAAGCTTTCTTGCATATTTAAAGTTTGCACATTTAAACACTTCGAATTATTTGAAAAGATTTTGAAACAAAAGGAGTTTGTAAAAACTGGGGATAAAATCTTTTAAAAGAACTTAGTCTACTTGTGAAAAACACTTTGAAACAATCCGCTGCAAGTAAACTCTTTGAAAAACTGTTTTGCTGAAAAACAGCTAAGTCACTGTAAGAAGAGTGGTCAGTCGTCTGTTCAAGATTTGTTCACGATCAGACTAGTCTGCTTACTGTTCTTCATCAGCTTAGTCTGCTGACAGAAGACTGAAAAGTTTTTAAGTTCAAAAATTTTCAGAGGTCTATTCACCCCCCCCTCTAGACCTCATCTGACCACTTGGGACCAACAAAATTAAGTCATCATTTAAAAGCAAGAAGCACCAATCATCTGGAAGGATCTTGGAGCTGCTACATATGGACTTATTTGGACCCATTGATCCAATCAGCAATGGTGGAAAGAAGTACGGCCTAGCTGTTGTGGATGACTATCCAAGATACACTTGGGTGATTTTCATGATGAAGTAAAGTGAAACCAAGGTGCATCTTACAAATCTGATGGAGCTGATCTAGAATAAGAAGAGTATGAAGATATTAAAGATCAAATCAGATAGAGTGACTGGATTTACAAACTCTACTGTTGAAGAGTATTGTAATGCCAGAGGAATCGCCCATGAATACTCTGCTGCCAGAACCCCTCAACAGAATTGAGTTGCTGAAAGGAGAAACAGAACTCTAAAAGAAGCTACCAAAACCATGATAGCTGAAGCTAAGCTGCCTAAAAGATTTTGGGCAGAAGCAACAAATACAGCATGCTTTACCCAAAATGATGCATGATCAACAAACACCAAAACAAGACTCCATATGATGTTTGGAACAACAGAAAGCCAAACATTCATTACTTTAGAATTTTTGGTTGTAAATGCTTTGTTTTAAATAATGGGAAATATCACCTTATTGCTTTTGCAGAGATGGCTGATGAAGCAGTATTTGTAGGATACTCTACTGTGAGTAAAGCTTATTGAGTTTTTAACAAAAGAACATTACTTGTAGAAGAATCCATTCATGTAGAATTTGATGAACCTAATCAATCTTCTGAAAAGAATCAAAGTACTGATCAAAATCTGTCTACTGATTTTTCAGAAAGTGTTGAAAGAAATGAAAAGTATATTCCCATCATACTACCTGATCTCAACTCAGCTGCTAACTCAAGTGCTGTTCAAAATCACACTACTGATTGTCTAACAGAAGAGTTACAAATAGCTGACAGACCAGAGACTGTTCAACAGACAACTGCTATTCAACAGACTACTACTGAAACTCCAACAGTAGTGTTGCAAGATCAAAACAGAGGACAACATTCAGATTTGCAACCTGATCTGAGATGGCTTAAGAATCACCCACCAGAGCTGGTGATTGGTGATCCTTTGGATATAGTAAAGACAAGGAGAGCTGCTGCAAGTGATGCAATGTTCGTCAGCTTCCTATCTCAAATAGAGCCTAAACAGATTGAAGAAGCTCTTAATGATTCAAACTAGATGAAGCTATGTAAGAAGAGCTGAATCAATTTGAAAGAAATGAAGTCTGGTACTTAGTTCCTAGACCAAGTCATCAAAGGGTAATTGACACTAAATGGGTATATAGGAATAAAATGAATGAAGATGGTGTTGTCACCAGAAGCCAAGCAAGATTAGTTGCCAAGGGATATTGCCAAGAAGAATGTATTGACTTTGATGAAACATTTGCACCAGTAGCAAGACTAGAGGCAATCAGATTATTTCTCGCCTATGCTGCTCACAAAAATTTCACAGTCTATCAAATGGATGTGAAATCAGCTTTTCTCAATGGAGAATTGCAAGAAGAAGTTTATATTTAACAACCTCCTGGATTTGAAGCTTATAATGAAGGAGACAAGGTGTATCGTCTGAAGAAAGCTCTCTATGGACTAAAACAGGCTCCAAGAGCATGGTATGATACCCTATCTGATTTTCTTTTAATTAAAGGATTTTGTAAAGGTAAGGTAGACAAGACCTTGTTCACTATTGAATGGGAAAATTATATATTGCTTGTGCAAATATATGTGGACGATATTATTTTCAGTTCAACAAATCAACAGATGTGTGACAGTTCTCAAAGATGATGCAGAACAAGTTTGAAATGAGCATGATGGGAGAACTTAATTATTTTTTTGGATTGCAAGTAAGACAGTTGCCTGATGGAATATTCATAAACCAAGCAAAATACACAAAGGATCTATTCAAGAAATTTGGTATGGAAACTAGCTCATCTGTTAGTATTCCAATGTCTACTGGACTTCGTCTGGATAAAGATGAAGATGGCAAATCAGTGGATATAACCAAGTACAGAGGCATCATTGGGTCACTATTATACTTAACAGCTAGCAGACCTGATATCATGTACTCTGTTGGGGTTTGTGCGAGATATCAATCAAATCCTAAGGAATCTCATCTCCTAGCTGCCAAAAGGATACTTAAATATCTCAAAGGCACTCAGGAATTGGGATTGTGGTACCATAGAGAATCTGGACTTGAACTTATTGGCTATTCAGATTCTGACCATGCTGGTTGTAAGATTGATAGAAAGAGCACAACAGGTGCCTGTCAATTCTTAGGTAGCTGCCTGATCTCATGGATGAGTAAGAAACAAACTTCAGTATCCATATCTACTGCTGAAACTGAGTACATTGCTGTTGAAGCCTGCTGTGCACAAATATTATGGTTGAAGCATCAACTAGAAGATTACAACATCAAAATCAGTGGAATACCTATCTAGTGTGATAATACAAGTGCAATCTCTCTTACTCCGAACACTACAAGTCATTCAAGGACTAAGCATACAGAGATCAAGCATCACTTCATAAGAGATCATGTGGAAAAAGGAAATGTCATAATAGAACATGTTAATACTGATAATCAGATCGCTGACATCTTCATGAAACCTCTAAGTGATGCAAGATTTTCGACTTTTAGAGCTGAACTAGGTCTACTAAATTTGGATGCATAAGCTGAGGGGGAACTCGTCAGAAGACTGAAGTTCATCAACTTACTCATCTTATTATCTTCAAGGTTAACTCTCAACAGACTAGTTAACTTATGGATTCTTAAAGTCAGGGGGAACGTGTAAGACTAGCGGTACTTCTGATTAAAAGATGAAATTTGTTGATGAAAGTCAGTTGAAGTTATGTTTTCATCAGAAGATCTAAAGTTTGAAGACTAAAGATTAATTATCTAGCTGGATTGACAAACAGCCGAGGAAGGTTATCAGTTATTGGCTTTCACTGATAACAGTCTGTCATCAGGACACTAGTCCCATCAGATAAGTATTTAAATTAACTCGTCTTATCAGTTATGTAAAAGCTTTGTGTTTTAAAAACGTAATATTCAAAAACACGCTTTTACAAGTATACTTAGGCGGTTCGCATTCCCGCCTGACATTTAATGCTTTTTGAATTTTGAATCGCGTAACTGATGCCCCACGATCAGAACTGACACAAAACTTATCTAACGGTTAGCGTGTATCACGGAAACCGAAATACCCTAACTCTATAAAATCTGCATATTTCAAAATTGCATAAGTTTACACTTGAAACAATAGTTTAAAGATTTTAAAGGAGTTTTAAAACTGGGGATAAAATCTTTAAAAGACTAAGTTTACTTGTGAAAAACACTTGATAACATCCGCTGCAAGTATTCTGATTTAAAACTGATCTTGTTGGAATCAGCTGAGTAAGTATTTTAAGAGTGGTCAACTCTGCTGTTCAAACTGTGTGTGCGATCAGCTCAGTCAACTTATTATTCTAAATCAGCTTAGTCTGCCAACATACAAAGTAAAAAGTTTTTAAAGTCTAAAATTTTCAAAGGTCTATTCATCCCCCTCCCTCCCCTCTAGACCTCATCTGACCACTTGGGGCCAACAAGTGGTATCAGAGCGGGTGGTTCATTAGAATCAGCTGCCTGAACAACGAACTTGATCCGAGTGTTTTTCAAAGGTTTTCAAACATTTTCAAAAGAGCATGTTTTTGAAAAATTAAAACTTTTTGAAAATGGATTGTATCAGCCATGTTCCTCACATTGGTGGTATGAGTTTTGAAGATTGGAAGATTAGAATGGAAATCTTCCTTGTTGCCTATAATGACAACATGTTTACAAGTATCACTAAAGGTCCATTCAAATTCACCAAGACAATAAAGGTCGATGAAGTAGACATTGTGGTGGATAAAGATCTACAAGAGATGACAGCTGAAAAAATCATGCTGTTCAACCTCGATGAAGTTGGCCGTTTCATCATGACCAAAGCCCTGGACAATGACAGGTTTGACAAAGTCAAGCATTGCAAGACTGCAAAGGAAATGTGGGACACGGTTCGTGACATGAGTGAAGGAAATGACGCCATAAAGGAGCACCAGCTGAGTGTTGCTCTAGAAAAGCTAGACAACTTCAAGATGAAGTCTACGGAAACCATTGATCAGATGTATACAAGGTTTACAAGGACACTGAATGAAGTTCTTAAGCTGGGAAAGACCTTCACTAACAAAGAGATCACTGTCAGAGTACTGAAGGCTCTGCCTCCGAAGTTCAACATGAAGGTGACAGCCATGGAAGAATCAAGGGATCTGGGAAAGATCTCTCTTACCGAGCTGTTCTCCGTACTCAAGGCATACGATTATAAACTGCCAAGAATGGGTATTGAAGAAACCTCAACTTCAGGCCCCACAGCTGCACTAGTTGCTGCTGAAAATCCAAGAAGAACAGCACATAAAAGCAAAGAAGTGGACTCATCTGATGAAGCCACACTACTCAACAAAAAGCTAGAGACGCACCATATCCTAAAGCTGAAATGTACACTGAAGAAAATAAAAAAATCAGAAAGGAAATAAAACATCAGAAAGGCAAGGTACTGATGGCTGAAGCAGAAAAGCTTGCTGCTATCTACTCGTCTGATTCAGACTCAGACACTTCTGAAGAAGAGTCTACTGAAGATGAGAACCCTGCTCTTATCTGCCTGATGGCGAAAGAATCTGATGACTCTGAGGATGAGGTAACTCCTCTTGAAAATGAATTATTTAATTCATTTGAGCAAATGGTAGTCAATAATACAAGCCTTGTTGATGCATTTGCAAAGCTTAAGGAAGAGATGATATTGCTAAGAGAGCAAAACAGTTCACTGAAACTTAAGGTTGAAAAACCAAAGGAATCAGTTGAATACAAAATGCTTGAGCAAGAGAATGAATCTCTGAAAGCTGAATGTGAAGTATATAAGGGTAAATCATGGGTGATTTAACCGGATTTCGTCTGGTTAATTAAGTATCAGTGAATTTGTGATATCGGGGGGTTCTCGATATTTGTATATATATTTTATAGGGCTCCGTTACTTTATTCCGGATGGATCGTTTACAAAGAAAAGCAATATTTAAGAACAAGAAGTAAAACCACAATCAAAGCTAAAAACACACCGATATGGAGATCAAAAGCTATGAATAATATTGAATCTTATTCAGTTGTGCTGTAGTAAGCAATGTATAATCATGTATTCTTGGAGTTAAGGGATTTCGTAGTTGTCTAATACAATGATTAACTAGGTATTTATACAATGCTAAACCTAGCGTTACAAGGAAACATAGTCCTAATAGGACTCGGCCCAAATATCCTTCATGGGTCCGGAGTATCGTCTTTTGATCGAAGAGAGCTATACTCGGCCTGGTCGATGAGATGATCTTTAAACAGCCTGATTTCGTCGATCAGATCTCAATGTCTTTAGTCGATGGTACAGTATGTAGGGTGCGAAATAGCCCCCATCAGTACTCCCTCACTTCTTCGAGCGTATAGATAAAAGAAGCTCGTAGAAGTAGATAGATCTTTACGACTGTTTGTTTTCTATGAATGGAGCCTCGTTAAAAACCTTACTTAAGAAAAAACCCTGTGGGAAAAAATCTTAAATAAGGAAAAGAGTGCTTCATATCATAGATAGTCGTTTTCTCTGTCCAGTTACGGATCGCCACGCGTCTATTCCGGAAGCTTTTCGTATCCTTCCGTTTTTGGCGGGAATATGAGTAGCTGCAATAAGTTCGAAACGTCTTTTCTCATTTTGTTATAAATAGGTGACTCTTAAGTTCGCCATTCTTCTTTTATACTTCCCTACAATTCTTAGTTATTTCCTGCTTGGTCGTTCATCACGCCAAATTTTTCCTTTTATCGACCTTCACTTTCCGAGAACTAGAATACATGGCTTCTGCAAGAAGATCTTCTTCTAGAGAGATTGTCGCCCCCGATAATGAGGAGGAGTTGCATTCTAGTCTGTTGGGCGAACAATCTAGTGTAACTGACTTCGTCGTCCCTGTAGAGGATACCTTCAAGGTACGAATCCTTACTGACGCGGATGTGGCTGCCCGAGCCAAAAAGGGCAAAGGTACTGTTCCTCAAATTTCTGAACCTATTGAGGACGTAGCTTGCGCATATACGGCGAAAACTTTCCCGGAGGTTGTGAATAATTATACCAAGTATTTCCCGGAAGGTTCTGAGATAATTCTTCCTTCCCCTACTGATAGGGTCACATCTCCACCGGAGGGATGTCGAGCTTTTTATTCGGCCCACTTTAATAGCGGACTGCGTCTTCCCTTGTCTCCCCTTTTTCTTGAAGTTTTAAAAACTTTCACTGTGTGCCTGACACAGCTGGTTCCAAATTCCGTTGCTTTCGTAGTTTGCTTTTCTGTTTTGATGATCGCAAAGGGGTTTAAACCTTCTTTTCGTAATTTTACGCAACTTTTCCGCTTCAATATTTCTAGTTCTTCAAATCGTGGATACTTCTTCGCTAGTCAGCGACCTAGTCGAGCGATCTTTGACGCCCCTGTTTCTAGTAATCCTTCATGGAAATCTCATTTTTTCTTCGTTCGTCCTCCGTCTAATCTTTGCTTGGCGGATGGTTCGAGCGTGCCTTTTTCATGGGATCATAGTTCCAGTTGGATTCCTGGAGGTCGCTTACCGACAGGCGAACTAGTTCCCGATGATGCTAAGTTTATTGCTGATATCTCCGAAATGCGTGCAAACAAATATCAAAGTGCTCTTTTGATCGGGGAAGCTTTCCTTCGTAAGGCGGGGTTAAGTGTTCACAACTTTCCGATCAATTCATCATCTGAACTTCTTGGTTAGTACTTTATTTCAGCCTGGCGTTGTCATGATACTGTTTATAGGGAAGGTAAATGACTTACGATCTATTTCTTTTTCAGCTGATATGGTAGAAAACTCTCGACACTCTTCGAAGGGAAAGATGGTGCTGTCGAAATCTTCTAAATCTGTAGAGAACGCCCCTATTGAGCAGAGAGCGTCACGTAAAAGGAAGTTGGAGATATATCATGAATCCGAGGAGGATAGAGAGGAATCTCCAGAATCTCCTCATGAGCCCCCTATTCGTCAGGGCACGGGATCTGGTTATCCTCCTCTTCATCTTAGAACATCTTTGGGTGTTCGAGGATGTCGCACCTGGTCGATGCCTCATCCCACTTATAATCCAGTCGATAGAAAGAGGAGTTATTATGGACGCTCTGGCCACGATCTTTCTTTAGTCGGAGAAAAACATCCAAAACCTACCCTTGTCGAAATGATCGAGGATCATTTAGAGGGAAAGAGGGCCGCTGGTTATTCCGAGAAGGACTCTCTTATCCATGATGATAATGAGAATGCGATTGATAAGGCAACCCGTGTTCTTTTGTCTGGTGTTTTTACTCGTGATCTGAATAAGCTTCTTCATAAGGATCCTCTGGAGAAATTCCAGCGAGCTTCCCTTTATGCTGAAAAGGTGATATCTTTTTCCTTTGATCATGCTAACAGATAATTTTAAGGGTCTTCCTTAATTTACTAATCCATCTCTTTTTCTTGCTCTCTTTGTTTGTTCAGACTAAGACGTGTCTTGCGTCATACGCCTATGAAAATGCACTCTGGAAACAACAGTGCGAGTTCCTGGAGGAGAAGAATAAAGCTTTACTTCGTAAATCCTCCGGTTCAGAGATTGGTCCTTCAACATCGTCTTCCGTTCCCGCCATAGAGACTCCTGCTACCGGGACTGAAGATCAAGAAATGATGAACAGGGTGATGGAGGTTTCTCGTGCTCAAGAGCAGGCCAACCAAATGGCTAGAAAGTTAGAGGAATTCCAGTTACAGAGCACGGCTCGAATTAGTGAGCTCGAATCTCAAGTGTCAATCCTTGAAACTTCTCTAGAGGAGTATGAAAAGGATGTTCCACTTAGTGGACTTAGGGATCGATACGGTAGGAATCCTGACGAAAGAGTTGTTCGTGAATTCCTCAATTCTCCTGTGCATACGGCGTTGGTATATCGGATGGTTGGTCCTTTACTTGAAAATACTTTTAAGAAGGCGATTCATCAGCTGGTCGCCTTAGAGATGATCGACGATCGTCGAAAGGAGTATTTCAAGGCTGCCCATATTCGGTTGAATCGCCATGGCGAAGTTTATTCTTCTTCCGAGGTTCCAGATGTTGTATATCAAGGTTTTCCTTTAGCTCACCTTGTCGAAGAATTTGGAAATCCATTGCCGATTCCTCCTTCTGATGTTAACGAGTAGCTCGATAAAACTTTTATCGATCCAGAAGACGAAGAAGAAGAGGAAGACGATATTGGCATGAGCGAGGATGTTGGTAGTGATCAGAAAATTCCGGATAGCGACCAGACTTCTTGAAATAGTGATTTCTTTTTTGAAATAATCTCTGTAATTATTCACTCGTAGGTTTTAATTGTAACTTTAGCTTTCCTTACTTTGTACGCTAAACGCTTCATATTCTGACAGTCGTGTCTTTTCATATTCGCCGTAATAATTCAGACAAGTCATTTAATTTGCCGTAATCATTATATGTGTGTCTTTTCAAATTCTAGCGTTTGCTCCAAGGTCAGTTTTTCTGTTTCTCGCCCTTTCTTTAGGTCTGTCGCGTCCTCTCGTGTAGTATAAATACGAAAGGTAAAAACTTGACTTGTTTTTACTGCTATACTCCTCTCTTAACAGAATACTCTTTCTTTAGCTAGTCGATAAACTTTCTCGATATTAATTTGTATTTTTCCATAATCCGACCATGAGCAACCTTTTTGGTAATACTTCGAAGCGACCATCCCGTGAGGGCGCTCGGGATAATAGATCCAAAAGATCTCGAAGAGATGGGCCGTCGATGGATCCTCCTCGTTCGTCCCAAACAATTAGGTCGGAGATCGATACTGGTGTTATTGCTTCTGAACCTCTCTCCGTGGTAAACTCGTCGTTTTCAGAACCAATCTTTTCTGCTTCCACTCAAGTAGGAAGCATGCCTTCCCCTGGTCGGATTGCTTTTGGCGATATGTCCAACGAGGAACCGGCTTATAATATAGCTGTTAGTTCAAATGCTCCTACCTTTGAGCACGTTTTTCATGAAGGGAATTTTGCTATTTCCCTTTCTTTGTCTGTTTCTACTGCCCCAATCGCCATCGGAGGGCAAACTGGCGATGATTTATTTGTCAATCCTTCCGTAACACAATCTATTATGCAGGATTGTCCTGAATATTTGTTTCATGATACCACTGTAACGACTATTTCTTTTGAATCGGGAGGACCTTCTGGAGATCGGACCATTATTTCCGCTTCAGGCAAGGAGACCTCCGTTAGCCCCGACGAGAGGGGATCTCCTCGTCTGTTAGATGATCGATGTATCTTCGAGCAAGTCAAGGACATTATGTTGTCGGAGACTCCTCGTTCTGATGGTGTCCCTTCCAATAGCGAGTTGCCTGGCTCAGTTGAGCCTGATGCTTTGTCATGGGATCTGGGTTTAAGCACTATTTTACCCGGTGAGCTGAAAAAGCTTGAGGATGCCTCTAACGTACGCCTTGTTCAATCACTGGTGAAGATATGTGAACAGGTGGGCGAGTCTTTTCATTTTTTCATTTGTTTTAAGTTTTGACTTCCTTCTTACGTAAAGATTGTTTTCTTTTTTCCAGGGTAAGTACTTTGCACTCCAACTGGGTGTTCAAAACGATGAACTGTGGAGAAGTAAAGATGCTTATCAACGTCGTTTGGAATCGGAGTTGGCGAAGGTTGCTGGGCAGTCTCTCGAACTGCAGCTTGCCAATGATGAGCTGAAAAAAATTGCAGGAGGAAAAGTCCGCTTGGGAGAAAGAGAAAAGTGACTTGGTTTAGGCTGCTGCCTTAGCGGAGGAGTCTCAACGGCGGTCCTATGAGGAAGGATATGACGCTGGTTATCTAAAGCGTCAAGAAGAGTTGATGGCTTTTGCTGGCAATATGACTCCTCGGAAGGCTGTTTCTGGTAGTCGGCCTGCTGACCGTTCTTCTCAGTAACCTTTGCTCGACCTGGCAGGCCTTAGACTGTCTTTTTTTTTTTTTTTTTTTTTTGTTTTTGTTGTTGCCCGACTTTTGTGCATTTATTTGGGCTGAAATTTTTGTAATGGGAGAAGCTGTAAATTGGAAATCATTACCTTTTGTAGGCAGATTCTTGCCTTGATCAATCTTCTTCAGTAGACATATTTTGTTATTCTCGTTCTTCCTTTGTGCATATATATAATGTTTGCTTCAGCAAATCAAATCTTTATACAATGCTTGCTTCTGCAAGTCGAGTCTTTTGTTGATCAAATCCAGTATATTCCTTTGGTTTACACGCACTAGCATGTTCTACGTCATAATTTAGACGTTAGTTTATTCATATCGATAATGCCTCTCATCTTGGTCGATGCTCAATCTAAGCCTTGTACTTTTGTCTTTTTGTGACCTAAATCTTATATAAAGAGGTCATTGTCACTTTGTTGAATTTCGTTTTTCTTTACGTCAACCTAAAGAAAAATGTCCCTTTCAACCTTTCCCAAACCCTTATGCTTCCCAGCAATAATGTTGAACAATATGTTCCTTGGCTAGTGTACCATTATATCACTTTCTTGATATGGGAGGAATTGGAAAATGTAGGTGTTTTAGCCAGATCTACCCTGTTCAGACCTTCTTAAGCAATTCTTTGGTATGTTAGGCAGTGACGTCTTTGCCGTTTTGCATAAGGAGCACTATTCTCCTGATTTCTATGTCAAATACCTTGGATTCCAGAGGGGTTCTTGTATGGCTTAGCTGCTGGTTACCCGTATGAGGTATAAGGCAGTTACGGCCCTCGCATGGTGAAGGGTTTGGTCTTTTATCGAGCAAGTGTCCTTTTCGCTGTGATTTTAGGTTTGCTGGTGATCGCTTCGACCCCCGACCTCATTTGTTGTCGACCAGTTGAGGCGATTAGATAGTGCCGTTCCAACTTATTTGCATTTATTACGGGAGTCAAAGGGTCGCATCCATGTCCGTTGATCAAATTACTTTTTCTGCCGTTGGATTGCTTTAGATCTACCCCTATAAATAGGGGGCGGTTTATATGCTTCATTTGCAATTTCCCAAAAAGGATGGAGATCTCAGATTCCGTAGATTTTATTCTGCCCTCTGATCCCATTGTCTTCAAAAAATCACATTATTATGATTTATTTGTTCAAAATAGCGAAATCGTTCCCAGTCTTGTATTGACGGGTCCCATGTCAGCCCTACCTTGTATCGACGGGTCCCATGAGATCTCTGCATTGGTCTTCATCACGTTAGAGGTCCGTGGTTTCCGTTTGCATATGGAGGGTTCATACTTGCCAGCCACCTCCGCTCTTCGATGTTACCTCCGAAGTGATAGACCATCGGGGTGGCTGGTAAACTTACCGTTTTACGACGGTCCCTAAGAGATGCTGCTCTAGAGTAAAATGTTTTATAGATAATGTAAAAGCAGTATCTTCTTGCGGGTGAATGAGCATTGCTAGCTATCTGGCTGGTAATGTTCATTTCGTCTGGAAGAACATTTGATCTTCAGAGCCTGGCCGCCGAACCAAAGAAGTCGACCATCCTGAGCAGCATGCTTCTTAGGTGGTCCATTATAATCGACGAGGTACTAGGGAGGAGATTGGTGTTTCCGTGGACATTGTCGTGAAGATCGCCGATCTCGGAGGAACATCTTATTTAAATCATTGTAACGATCTTTAAGTAGCATGTAGATCTTTTGTAACGTGGGATTTTTGTATGTAACTGATTTGATGAATAAAATATTACTTTTATCCTTCGCATCTTCCTTGTCGTTAATTCTGTCATAATTTATTTATGAGTAGCATTTTCCGAGCAGACGGTTTTACACTTAATCTATCTTCAAAATTTCAAGAGTATTTAGGAAATCATTTAGATCGTTAGGAATAGAGCAAGGAGTTTTTATTGAGCGGATCAATGTTTACTCAACTTGTCGTAATTTAGAATTAGGTTTTCAACCCAAAAATCTTTTTGAATATTTTACGAGGAGTGTTTATTGAGCGGATCAATGTATACTCGACTCGTTTTTAATTTAGACTTAGGTTTTTAACCCGAAAGTCTTTTTGATATATCGAGGAGTTTATATTGAGCGGATCAATGTTTACTCGACTTGTTTTTAATTTAGACTTAGGTTTTCAGTGCCCAAAAGTCTTTTTGATCGTTGAATATTTAACGAGGAGTGTTTATTGAGCGGATCAATGTATACTCGACTCGTTTTTTTAATTTAGACTTAGGTTTTTAACCCGAAAGTCTTTTTGATATATCGAGGAGTTTATATTGAGCGGATCAATGTTTACTCGACTCGTTTTTTAATTTAGACTTAGGTTTTTTAACCCGAAAGTCTTTTTGATATATCGAGGAGTTTATATTGAGCGGATCAATGTATACTCGACTCGTTTTTAATTTAGACTTAGGTTTTTAACCCGAAAGTCTTTTTGATATATCGAGGAGTTTATATTGAGCGGATCAATGTTTACTCGACTTGTTTTTAATTTAGACTTAGGTTTTCAGTGCCCAAAAGTCTTTTTGATCGTTGAATATTTAACGAGGAGTGTTTATTGAGCGGATCAATGTATACTCGACTCGTTTTTTTAATTTAGACTTAGGTTTTTAACCCGAAAGTCTTTTTGATATATCGAGGAGTTTATATTGAGCGGATCAATGTTTACTCGACTCGTTTTTAATTTAGACTTAGGTTTTTTAACCCGAAAGTCTTTTTGATATATCGAGGAGTTTATATTGAGCGGATCAATGTTTACTCGACTCGTTTTTAATTTAGACTTAGGTTTTTTAACCCGAAATTCTTTTTGATATATCGAGGAGTTTATATTGAGCGGATCAATGTTTACTCGACTCGTTTTTAATTTAGACTTAGGTTTTCAACCCGAAAGTCTTTTTGATATATCGAGGAGTTTATATTGAGCGGATCAATGTTTACTCGACTCGTTTTTAATTTAGACTTAGGTTTTCAACCCGAAAAGTCTTTTTGATATATCGAGGAGTTTATATTGAGCGGATCAATGTTTACTCGACTCGTTTTTAATTTAGACTTAGGTTTTCAACCCGAAAAGTCTTTAGATCGATGATATTGAGCGAGGAGTTTTTATTGAGCGGATCAATGTATACTCGACTCGTTTCGTTCTAACTTCTATCAATACGACTGTGTGATTCCCATGAATGTTAACCGATATAATCGATATATAGAAAATGCCAAAGAAATCTTTAATAATTGAATTGTAGGCTAAGGCCTTTATTACAAGGATTGAAACTTGATAAAGTAAAAAGTAAAACAATGCAGTATAATCTGCTAAAATTTATTTACCATAGTATTTTCTAAGGTTGACAGCATTCCAGGTTCTTGGTAAGGCTGTTCCATCCAAGTGTGCTATTTTGTACGAACCTTTCTTCCCTACACCAATGATGATGTAAGGTCCATCCCAATTTTGTTGTAACTTTCCCACATGCTTGGATACTTCTACCTTTTTCAAGACTAAGTCTCCTTCTTTGAAGGTTCGGATGCGTACTTTTTGATTGTATGCTTTCTCCATATTAGCTTTAGTGGCTTGTAGGCGTACATCAGCTTTATCTCTTAAAGCTTCTGTTAAATCAATGTCATTTTCTCTCAACTTCTCATTTTCTTGATCATCGAACATCTCTATTCTTGGCGTTGGGATTAGGGTTTCCATAGGGATAACCGCTTCCGACCCATATACCAAGCTAAATGGAGTTTCCCCAGTTGAGCTCCTGACTGTGGTCCGATTAGCCCATAGTACTCCTGGGAGTTCATCAAGCCATTTTCCTTTGGCGGCTCCTAATCTTTTTTCCAAAGATTTTATTATCTCTCGGTTTGCTACTTCAGTTTGTCCATTTGCTCGAGGATGTCCTACCGAGGTAAAATTTTGTTGAATTCCAAGTTTTGTACACCATTCTATTATCTGTTTTCCCGCGAATTGAGTTCCATTATCGGAGATAAGTATCCTTGGGATTCCGAATCGACAAACTATGAATTTCCATAGGAAGTTGATAACTTGGAATTGGGTTATTCGTGCGAGGGCGACGCATTCTATCCATTTGCTGAAGTATTCTACAGCGACCAGGACATAGGATTTCTTAGATCTAGCTGTTGGGAAAGGGCCCACGATGTCCATTCCCCATTGGTCGAATGGCCAACAAACTGGAATAGGGTGCATGTTTTCCGCTGGTCGATGACATATGTTAGCATGGATCTGGCAGTGATGACATTCTTGGACATATTGAGCGGCATCTTTATTGATGGTTGGCCAATAGTAACCCGTCCTGAGACATTTTAATGCCAATGCCCTTGATCCGCTGTGGTTTCCTGCATCCCCATCATGTATTTCTCGTAGTATATCGACGGTTTGCGATTCAGAGACGCATTTCAGAAGAATTCCTGATACCGATCTTCGGTAGAGTTTTCCTTCTACAAGTGTATACTTCGGAGCTCGATATCTTATTTTCCGAGCTTCATTTTGGTCGAGTGGTAGTTTTCCTTCTCGAAGATAGTCTATCATCAGGGTCATCCAGTTTTCTTCGGCTTCTTCGATTTCCATTATATCGACTACTGGTGTTTCATTGATGTCGATTGCTGGTGTATTAGAGATCAACCAATTGATCACCCGTTCGGTCTTTCCATCATGGGATCCTGTGAATCTTGATAGCTGATCGGCCCATTTATTTTCCGAACGTGGGATGTTCTGGATACTGAAGCTTTCAAATTTCTCAGCTAGTGTTTTCACTTTGGCGAGGTATTTGACCATATTGAATTCTTTAGCCTCGTATAGGCCTTCAATTTGTCTTTGCACTAATTCTGAATCAGTTAGTACTCTAAGACTTTTTATGTTGGCTTTGATCGCCATCTCCATTCCCGCAATCAACGCTTCATATTCAGCTTCAATGTTTGTTACGACGAAGTCTAATGTTATTGCGTAATTCAAATCTTCTTTATTTGGTCCGGTGAAGTTGATTCCGGCGCCTCCTCCTTCTCGGCATGAAGCACCGTCGACGTGCATTAACCAAGTTTGTTTTTCTACGATTAGGATATCGTCGTTGAGGCATTTCGACGATTCAGTCGTCTGCGTTGGAGTTTCTAGTATAAAATCAGCCAATACTTGAGCTTTTATGGCGATTCTTGGTTTGTACTCAATTTCGAACTGGCCTAGTTCGATCGCCCATTTGATTAGTCTTCCTGAGGCTTCTGGTTTCGCTAAGACTTGTCTTAGCGGTTGATTTGTCAAAACTACTATTCTGTAGGTTAAAAAGTAAGGTCGAAGTTTCCGTGCAGCCACCACTAAGGCCAGCGTGAATTTCTCAATTTCCAAATAATTCTTCTCAGCTCCCTGCAATAATTTGCTTAGATAATAGACGGGCTTATGTTCTGAGTCTTCGACTCTAATTAGTACTGAACTAATTGCTACGTCGGAGATGGAGATGTACATATATAATGGTTCCCCTTCCGTTGGTTTTGCCAACATCGGAGGTGTTGTCAAATATTCTTTGAGTTGCTCGAAGGCCTGATCGCATTCTCCGGTCCAAACAAAGTTCTTTGCCTTTCGGAGAGTTTGGAAAAAAGGGAGGCTTTTGTCTGCTGACTTTGATATGAATCTGTTTAATGCTACTATCTTCCCAACTAAGCTTTGTACTTGGGAGATGGTTTTGGGAGGTTTCATTTCAGTTATGGCTCGGATTTTTTCTGGGTTGGCTTCTATTCCGCGTTGGTGAACTAAATATCCCAAGAATTTTCCTGATTTGACACCAAAGGTGCATTTTGCGGGGTTTAACTTCATACGATATTTTCTTAAGATCTGAAAACATCGATCGAGATGTTTTACGTGATCCGCTTCGTTCATACTTTTGACCAGCATGTCGTCCACGTAGACTTCCATCAGCTCTCCGATTAATTCTTTGAACATTAGGTTTACTAATCTTTGGTAAGTAGCTCCGGCATTTCTTAAGCCGAATGGCATTACTATGAAGCAATATACTCCCTGCTCGGTTACGAATGCAGTCTTTTCTTGGTCCCGCTCATCCATGTATATTTGATAAAACCCTTGAAAGGCGTCCATCATGCTAAATATAGCGAAGCCGGCGGTCGAATCGACCAATAGGTCGATCCTCGGGAGGGGATATGGGTCGCGCGGGCATAATTTGTTAAGATCAGTAAAATCATTACACATTCTCCATTTGTTGTCCTTTTTTTCCCCTTTTGCTACTAGGACAACATTGCACAGCCATTCGGAGAAGTGTATTTCTCGGATTTGTTTCGCTTCAAGCAGTCTTTCTACCTCGGCTTTGATAATCTTATCTTTTACCGGTCCATGATTTCTCTTCTTCTGCCTGGCGGGTTTCGCCAAAGGATCTATTTTTAGGGAATGCTTGATTATTCGAGGATCGATTCCTTCAATGTCATTTGCGCTCCAAGCGAAGACGTCGGCATTGTTTATGAGGAAGTCGATTAGCATTATTTCCCCTTCTTTGCTCAGTTCTGTACCTATTCTTGTTGTTTTAGACGAGTCCCCTTGTACAAGAATTATATCCTTATGTTCTGGAGGTTTTAATGATAAATCAAGCGGTTCCTTTCCTTTTTTATCCACTCGATCGGTACTTGGGATTTCAATTTTATTTCCGTTGAGATCATCTTCGATCTTTCTTTTACTCGGAGTAATCGATTTTGGGTGTTCTTTCATAGTTAACGAAGTACTGTAGCAGTCCCAAGCCATGCAATGGTCATTTGTTATTTCTCCGATGCCTCTATCGGTTGGAAACTTTATCTTCTGATGATAAGTAGAGACTACAGCTCGGAATAAATTGAGAGCAGGTCGTCCCAATATTGCGTTATAAGCAAAAGGGGTTTCTACCACTAGAAATTTTACTAACTTCACTGTCCGGTTGGGTATTTTTCCGAGCGATACGCTTAAGGTTATGGTTCCGCTGGGGATGATTTCGGATCCTCCGAATCCTATTAATGGCGTAGCTACTTTCTGCAAGTTTATCTGCCCCAAGTCCATTTGGGCTAAAACTTCTCGGGAGATAATATTGGCAGAGCTCCCATTATCGATCAGGATTCTCTTGACATTGTAGTTCGCTATTTCTAGCGAGATTACCATCGGGAAGTCGGGGTTATCCTCTTTTGCGTCCCAGACAATATTTTTAGGTGCTTCGCCTTCGTTAAAGCTGATTGGTTGATCGTTTGATGGCCTGCTTTCCAGGGTCCAAATTTCTTTTGGGTATTTTGAGTTTCCAATTATGGATCGGGCTGTTCTTCGTCGGGCGTTACGACTATCTCCACCCGCGGGACCCCCGGATATCGTATGGATAGTTCCATTGATTTGGTCGTGATTCGACTCCTGAGTAGGTCGGCGTTCAGGTGACCTTTGATGAGAACTTCTCCTTTGATTACCGTTCCGAGGGCTTCTACTTCTTTCCCTTTTGCGATTATCTCGCTCTAAGTATTCGTCAAGTTTTCCTTGTTCGATTAGTTTTTCAACTTCTCTCTTAAGGTGAAAACAATTCTCCGTTCGATGTCCATGTGCTCTATGGTACTTACAGTATTGATCGTAGTTTCGAGACCCTGGTCTCGGCTGCGCGATTTTCCTCGCCTCGGGAATCCAGTTATTTCTTTCTAGAACTTCCAATATTTCTTCCATTGGAGCATTTAACCTTGGGTGTTCTACATGATTCACCCTGCTTCTGATTGGTTGTTCATGGTTTCTTGGTCTTTGGTAGAAATTTGGTTGCCTATCTTGGTCGGCTTTGTTGTATTCCAATCGCTGGAAAACATTACCTCTCCTGGAAGATCGCTCGTAATCCAAAGATTTTTGGGCAGGAAACCTGTCATGCCGTTTGGAGCCTGAAGTTGTGGCTTTGACAAATTTCTTAGAGACTCTCCCTCTTGTTGGTGTATGGTTCCTAGGTAGCTCATCGGAAGTTTTTGTCTCTTCTGACTGGCAAACTGCTGCGTTAGTTTATTGCATAATTCTCGGAAACTGAATATAGAGTTGGCCGGCTGTTTGGCAAACCAATCCAGCGCGAGTCCTTCGAATGTCGTCACCATTAACTTGGCGGTGAATTCGGCTGAGTGGGCATATAAATTCATTATGTTCGTAAAGCTAAAGATATAATCGTCCGGGTCGGTGGTTCCATCATATCGGGGTAGTCTTCCCGGGACTTGTCCCGCGGATTGTGCCTCTTTTATTTCCCTGCAGAAAGGAGAGCAAGCCGCAAGGCTTTCCTGGAGTTCTGCAGTCTGGGCCCATGGGTTTTGAACAGATCGTAATCGTTGTTCGAGTCGCTCCTGTACCATCCTTTCAATTTCTCTTTCTGAGAATTGAGTCGCTCTCGGTCGATCTGGGATTGCATCATCTACATCATCTTCGATTGGGATGATCGTTCGTTCCTTCGATCCGCTGCGACCCGCTTGTGGTAGTCTTCGACCAGGTCTTCTTCGGGGACGGTTATCGGAGGGTTTAGAATTGACCTTATGGGGGCTGTGTAGCGAGCGTCGCTCACTTGCTGGGCTGTCAGCTTGTTGAGAGGTCCGTTCGTTCGGCCTTGGCATTCCTGGCGCAGGAGTTGTCCTGGGAGCCGTAACGTTTCGAGGAATTTGGTCTAAAACTAGCAATTCTTCTGGAGAGAGTGATTTGAAGAGCATTGCTATTTGTCTCAGTTTTTCCTGAGCGCCTGGGAGAGGAACGGGTATTTCGGGGACTTCCGGTTCTTCTTGTATTGCACCGGTAAGACCTCCTTGGTGTTCCTGCTGACGGGAACGGGTATCTGGGAGATTTTCATTGGTGTTGGGAATGTTGTTATCGTTGTTGTCTTGTGGATCTTCCGATGTGTTATGGCCGGTGGTTGTATTGCTTCTCGCTCCAACACGAGCGCTTTTCCTTGGGCGAGCCATGTGTCAATCGAATAATTAACCTAGCCCCACGGTGGGCGCCAACTGATTTAACCGGATTTCGTCTGGTTAATTAAGTATCAGTGAATTTGTGATATCGGGGGGTTCTCGATATTTGTATATATATTTTATAGGGCTCCGTTACTTTATTCCGGATGGATCGTTTACAAAGAAAAGCAATATTTAAGAACAAGAAGTAAAACCACAATCAAAGCTAAAAACACACCGATATGGAGATCAAAAGCTATGAATAATATTGAATCTTATTCAGTTGTGCTGTAGTAAGCAATGTATAATCATGTATTCTTGGAGTTAAGGGATTTCGTAGTTGTCTAATACAATGATTAACTAGGTATTTATACAATGCTAAACCTAGCGTTACAAGGAAACATAGTCCTAATAGGACTCGGCCCAAATATCCTTCATGGGTCCGGAGTATCGTCTTTTGATCGAAGAGAGCTATACTCAGCCTGGTCGATGAAATGATCTTTAAACAGCCTGATTTCGTCGATCAGATCTCAATGTCTTTAGTCGATGGTACAGTATGTAGGGTGCGAAATAGCCCCCATCAATGGGACTTGAAAAAGTCATTGAGTCTCATGATAAGTCATTTGTTGCATCCATTCACATGTCTAGTAAACAGAAGATGCCTTTAGAACATGATAAGCTAGAACTGAATCATACTGAAAAGTTTATATCTGCTGACAACAGTAAGGTCATTATGTATGTTCAGACTACTAAACCTGCTCCACCTGAGAAAAAATTAAAGGATAAGAAAGCTCCTAAGGCTAAGAAGAGCAAAGAGCCAAAATTAGAAGAACAGACTGGTAAAGCTAAACAGCAGAGTCCTAGGAAGTCTGCTGATACTGATAAGAGTAAAACCAATCAGACTAGTAATAAAGCTAAGTCGTCTGTTAATGAGCTAGCATCTAGTAAACCAATGAAGCATAAAAATAAGAAAAATCAAAATGCTTGGTATGGAAATGAGTCATCATATTATGTGCAACCTGTTGCATATCCACCTGTATATCATGCACCTCAATTTCCAGCTTACTATGTACCTTACCCCGCTCATCCAATTCATGCATATCCTACTTATCATGCATCTTACCCTGCTTATAGACATCATCCTTACCATACTGATTATCAACATAACTCATCTGCTGAATATGATGAAGATAAACCTGTTCATGCTCCTGTCAAAACTCAGAAGCCTAAGAAGCCTAAGACTTCAACATCTTGGGTTGTCAAGGGTGGAACTAATCCTCCAGGACCCTCTCAATAAAGGGTACCTAAAACATCTTTTCTTTGTTTTGTAGGTTAGGATTAGGAGTAGAAGTAAAGTAGAGAAAATCTGGTACTTCGACAGTGGATGTTCAAGACACATGTGTGGAAACATACATGAGCTGACTGATGTTGTTGCTATGGACGGTCCTAATGTAACATTTGGAGACATCAAAGAAAGGAAGATTGTGGCATGTGGAAAGATAATCAAAGGCAACATTGAGATATCTGATCCCTCTTATGTTAAAGGCATCAAATACAATTTGCTTAGCATAAGTCAATTTTTGGACAAGGGATTTTCAAATATCTTTTCATCTGATAAGTGCTATGTTGAACATATTGGTACAAAGAAGGTCATCTTATCTGGAAGACGACAAGGAAATGGCTACATAGTCGACTGGAATTCTGTGGACAAGAGTTCAAATATTTATTTGGTAGCGTCTACCCCAAGCGAAATTAGTTGGTGTGGCACAAAAGGATGAATCATGTGAATTTCAAGACTATAAACAGATTAATCAAGAATGATATGGTAGAAGGAATTCCTAAAACAATCATGAGCAGAGACGATATTTGTGACACCTGTCAGAAGGGTAAACAAATCAAGTCATCTTTCAAGAGCAAGAAGCATCGATCTTCTATAAGGATTTTGGAGCTGCTACATATGGACTTATTTGGACCCATTGATCCAATTAGCAATAGTGGAAAGAAGTACTGCCTAATTGTTGTGGATGATTATTCAAGATACACTTGGGTGATTTTCATGAAGAAGAAAAGTGAAACCAAGGAGCATCTTATAAATTTGATGGAGCTGATCCGGAATGAGAAAAGCATGAAGATATTAAAGATCAGATCAGATAGAGGGACTGAGTTCACAAACTCTACTGTTGAAGAGTATTGTAACATCAGAGGCATCAGTCATGAGTACTCTGCTGCCAGAACCCCTCAACAAAATGGAGTTGCTGAAAGGAGAAACATAACTCTAAAGGAAGCTACCAGAACCATGATAGCTGAAGCAAAGTTGCCCCAAAGATTCTGGGAGAAGCCACAAATACAGTCTGCTTCACCCAGAACAGATGCATGATCAACAAAAATCAAAACAAGACTACATATGAAGTTTGGAACAACAGGAAGCCAAATATTCATTACTTTAAAATTTTTGGTTGTAAATGCTTTGTTTTAAATAATGGGAAAAATCACCTTACTTCTTTTGCAGAAAAGGCTGATGAAGCTGTTTTTGTAGGATACTCTACTATCAGTAAAGCTTACCGAGTCTTTAACAAAAGAACTTTACTTGTAGAAGAATCTATTCATGCATTATTTGAAGAACCAAACCAATCTTCTGAAAAGAATCAAAGCACTAATCCAAATCTGTCTACTAATTTTCAGAAATTGAGTGTTGAAAGAAATGAAGAATATGTACCCATCATACTACCTGATCTCAACTCAGCAGCAAACTCAAATTCTGTTCAAAATCAGCCTGCTGATTGTCATACAGACGAGTTGCAAACAGCTGACAGACCAGAAATTGTTCAACAGACTATTAATGTTCAACAGACTACTACTGAAACTCCAACAGTAGTGTTGCAAAATCAATTTAGAGGACAATATTCAGATTTGCTACCTGATCTCAGATGGCTCAAGAATCACCCACCAGAATTAGTGATTGGTGATCCTTTGGATAGAGTAAAGACAAGAAGAGCTGCTGCAAATGATGCAATGTTTGTCATTTTCCTATCCCAAATAGAGCCTAAAAAGATTGCAGAAGCTCTTACTGATTCTAACTAGATTGAAGCTATGCAAGAAGAGCTGAATCAATTTGAGAGGAATGAAGTTTGGTACTTAGTTCCTAGACGAAGTCATCAAAGAGTATTTGGCACTAATTGGGTATTCAGGAACAAAATGAATGAAGATGGTATAGTCACCAGAAACAAAGGAAGACTAGTGGCCAAGGGTTACTGCTAAGAAGAAGGCATTGACTTTGATGAAACTTTTGCACCAGTAGCAAGGCTAGAAGCAATCAGACTGTTTCTTGTCTATGCTGCTCATAAAAACTTCACTGTCTATCAAATGGATGTGAAGTCTGTCTTTCTCAATGGAAAACTGCAAGAGGAAGTATATGTTGAACAACCACCTGGATTTGAATCGTACAAAGAAGAAGAACAAGGTGTATCGTCTGAAGAAAGCTCTCTATGGACTGAAACAGGCTCCAAGAGCATGGTATGACACTTTATCTGATTTTCTTTTAATTAAAGGATTTCGAAAAGGTAAAGTGGATAAAACCTTGTTTGCTATTGAATGGGAGGATCATATATTACTTGAGCGAATATATGTATACGATATTATTTTCGGTTCAACTAACCAACAGATGTGTGACAAGTTCTCCAAGCTGATGCAGAACAAATTTGAATTGAGCATAATGGGTGAACTAAATTATTTTCTTGGTTTGTAAGTTAGACAGTTGCCTGATGGAATATTCATCAACCAAGCTAAATACACAAAAGATCTGTTCAAGAAATTTGGGATGGAAACTAGCTCAACTGTTAGTGTTCCTATGTCTACTGGATTTCGTTTGGATCAAGATGAAGATAGCAAATCAGTAGATATAACCAAGTACAGAGGCATAATTTGGTCACTGTTATATCTAACAGCTACCAGACCTACTATTATGTATTATGTTGGGGTTTGTGCGAGATATCAATCAAATCCTAAAGAATCTCATCTCCTAGCTGCCAAGAGGATACTCAGATACATTAAAGGCACTCAAGATTTGGGGTTGTGGTACTCTAGAGAATCTGGATTTGAACTTATAGGTTATTCTGATTCTGACCTTACTGGCTGTAAGATTGATAGGAAGAGTACTACTGGCGCCTGTATCTATCTCAATTTGAGTAAGAAACATACTTCAGTATCTATCTATACTGCTGAAGCTGAATACATTGTTGTTGGAGCATGTTGTGCACATGTACTTTGGTTGAAGCATCAAATAGAAGACTACAACATAAAGATCAGTGGAATTCCAATCTAGTGTGACAATACAAGTGTCATCTCTCTTACTCAGAATACTATAAGTCATTCAAGGACTAAGCATATTGAGATCAAGCATCATTTCATCAGAGATCTTGTGGAAAAGGAAAATGTTATCATTGAGTATGTTCATACTGATAATCAGATTGCTGGCATCTTCACCAAACCACTAAGTGATGCAAGGTTTTCAACTCTAAGAGCTGAACTAGGACTACTAAATTTGGATGTCTAAGCTGAGGGGAACTCATCAGAAGACTTGAGCTCATCAGCTTACTCACCTTATTATCTTCAAGGTTGACTCTCAACAGACTAGTTAACTTATGGATTCTTAAAGTCAGGGGGAACGTGTAAGACTAGTGGTACTTCTAATTAAAAGATGAAATTTGTTGATGACAGTTAGTTAAAGTTAAGTGTTTAACACAAAGGTTCTTTGTTCTTGAAGATTGAAGATTAATTTATCTTGCTGGATTGACAAACATCAGAGGAAGATTACTAGTTATTTGCCTTCACTAGTAATATCAGTTTTCAGAACACTTGTCTGTCAGATAAGTTATATTTTACTCGTCTGATAAAACAACCAAGAAGGTTTTCGAGAAAAAGAGAAAGAGCCCAAAAGATGAATGTTTCCACTGCAAGAAAGCAGGGCACTGGAAAAGGAACTGCCCAGACTACCTGAAAATGGTTGTCAAAGGTATTTTCTTTATTGAAGTTAATACTTCAATTAACTGTGCATCATGGGTGTTAGACACCGCAGCTGGTTCTCATATCTGCAATGATTTGCAGGTGATGGGAGCAGTAAGGCCTCTTAAACCTGGGGATAGAATCCTTTGGAAACGGAGCTAGGGTTGCGGCAGAGGCCATATGAGACGTTGAATTAGTTCTAGGAAATTTTTCTTTGGTTTTGAAAAACTCTTTGTACGTACCGACAATTATCAAAAACATTATTCCTATTACTTTATTGGATAATGATGGTTTTTGTTTTTCCATTTCAAATGGAAGTTTTAGCATAATAAAAGGTGGTTTTACTTATGCTTGTGGTACTTTGGTAGATGGTCTTTATTCCTTAGAACCTGCTAATTCTAACATTATTCACATTCAATCAAATAAAAGAAGACAAGATGATAATAGTCGACAACTACGGCACGCTAGGCTTGGACATATTTCCAAGAGTAGAATTCAAAAGCTGGTCTCCTCTAGGGCTCTTGAAATACAGAACCTAAACGATCTCCCAACTTGCGAATCCTGTCTCAAGGGAAAAATGACCAAAACGCCTTTCACTGGGAAACCATAGCGAACCAAACAACCTTGGATTTAATCCATACTGATGTTTGTGGACCACTAAGTGTCAGTGCAAGAGGAGGATTCTCATACATCATAACCTTCACAGACGACTACAGTCGTTTTGGGTATGTATGCCTAATGAAGTATAAGTCCGAAGCTTTTGATAAATTCAAAGAGTTTCGAATGGAAGCTAAGAATCAACTTGGACATAGTATCAAGGCACTTTGGTCGGATCAAGGTGGAGAATACTTAAGTCAAGAATTCCTCGATTATCTTGTAGAGAATGTAATTCTCTCGCAGCGAACTCCTCCTAGAACACACAGTTGAATGATGTGTCTGAGAGAAGGAACATAACTTTGTTAGACATGGTTCGTTCCATGATGAGTTTCGCTGACCTTTCTTTTTTGTTTTGGGGCCTAGCCCTCTTAACGGCTTCAAAGATACTTAATATAGTGCCTTCAAAGTCGGTGCCGACGACGCCATACCAAGAGTGGTTTGGTAAAGCACCCGTATACTCATATTTACGAGTATGGGGATCTCCTGCTTATGTAAGAAACAAGAAAGGAAATAAACTAGATAGTAGATCTAGTTTGTGCAAATTTGTGGGGTATCCAAAAAATTGGATACCTGTTCTACGACCCTACAGAACGAAAGACGTTCGTGTCTAGGAATGCCCACTTCTTAGAGGATGACTTCCTCACTAAAAGAAGCGGGATATCCGTAGAACTTGGTGAAGTCCAGGAAGTGGACCCATCGCCACAAACAGTGAGAGTTGATCCTGAACCCGTTGAACCATCCAGTACACCAGTACTTCATAGATCCGATCGAGTTCGTAGAGAGCCTGAAAGGTATGGCTTTATCCACGAGAACGATCAAATGGAAAGTGATCCGAAAGAAGACCGGAGAAACAACCACCTTGCCTGTGGTGAGGTAAATTGCTATTCACCACCTTTTAATTTAGTAAATTTATTTGCTAAATTATATTCAACTTTTTAGTATGTGCTAATAAGTAAATCCTGGGAATTGGTGTATGAAAAATTTTAAATTCCGCAACGTTGTTTTGACAATCATAACCATAAAATCCCAACATAATTATCCACAGCAGCTAGGCAGTATTTCTTTCCACCATTGCTAATTGGATCTATATGACCAAATAAGTGTTCGGTTGCCTCGATTGTCAGAACAATAAAGAGTGCGGAATTTTAAAAAATTTCGAAGCACCCATGGTCACATATATTAGATCTCCATATTATGTATATGAAAGCAAGAAACAAAACACACAATGTATTAAAACAAGGGGGTTTTGATTTTTACCTCACCACAGGCAAGGTGGTGGCAACCTCCAACTCTAATACTGATTCTGGTTCACGGGAGTGATCCAAATCTCTCACCTCCAGAGTTTAGTCCACACCAATTGGATTCTGGTGACACCTCCTAGTCTTAGGCTCAGAACTGGATCTAGGAGATTTGTTATTAAAGGACTGTGCAGATCTACTTGGCAGAGCAAGATCCAGCACGAGGGAACGAGGGAGAACTCACGGCGGCACTATAGCAGCTCACGGCCAGGAGGAGGCGGCGGCTACTTGGTGGCGGCGCAGGGTTGGGGCGGCGGCTAGGTGCAGAGGAAGCTAGGGTTTCTGTGCTAGGGTGTTAGCTTTCTGAGCTCTGGTAGAACTCTATTTATAAGCCTCCTTCTTGACCTAGGTTTTCAAGACTCCTTATGGGCTTTTAATTAAAGGCCCATGTCTTGCAAGCCTTCTTTTAATTAACCACCTTAATTAAATACCCAGTCCATATTAATTAATAAATTAATACATTAATTCATTTAATTGATTTAATTACCTTTAAATCAATTAATTCCTTTTATATCCTTTTATAACAGTCACCGTCCAATTGTATTGTGTGTGACCCTCTGGGTTCACCATCAATTGGCAGCAGGCCCACGAATTCCTCGTGATTTAATTTATGAACAATAAATTGCTCTGGTCAATTAAACAATCTTTAATTGACCACTCCTAGAATCAAATACTCTATTAATTCAGGAGTACTCACACTTCATGGTCGATGTCTAACCACAAGCCCATGAAGCCCAACTTCAGGTGAATTGATATTTGTGAACCTCGTCTCTCTTATAACGGCCATGTACATACGGTCCTTCTATCGACTAATTTTCCCGATCAAGACTTAGGGTGTATGAATTGATCGGCACCTCTAAATATGTCTCGATAACTATACTTTTTTATTCGGGATAATATTCCGGTGTGACTGCTAAATTTGGAAACACCTTTCCAAATCCGTCACTGACTGCGGCCGCAGATTCCTTGGATATATTATCTAAGAATCTTATAGGAAATTCTCTCATCCATTACGATGAGTCGGTAGATTCCATATTTGTACTAACCACTCGCGTACATGACTATACGCATCCAACCTAGGCATGTTATGATCAAGCTAAGTGATCTATACCTAGATCTAAGTACGCACATTCATGCACCGAATTCGCCCTAGCACCTCAAGTCAGAGGACTAAATCGTATACTATTATAAGCCTTGAGAAACATCCCATCACCGATATGCGTCATGCACTTCCACAATGGGTTTCTCTGTTCGGGTCGTTCGATGCGTTCAATCCTCTATCGAACCACCTACTCATATGCACTGGCCTCAAATGCCTTGCTCATGAAACGCTACAAATTCACTCCATGTGAATCATGCATACTTGTACAAGTCTTGGCGATTCCTACGATACCCCCTCTCGTTTCGGAATCTATGACTTGGAACGTGTTTTAAGATTACGACCTTAGAGACTGTTTCATGATTGCACTCAGTACTGAAGTGAATCGTCCCATAGTCAAATGTAATCTAAGGATTTCCATCCAATCGCTTAAATGTATTCGTGAGAGATGAAGTTGGCCATTGTTTATCCTTATACACATATAAATAAACATGCGTATTAAGTCATTTATACTAAAGAAAGATAATGATAGTTCCAGTACAAGCTAAATGTATTGGCTTGCAGGGTACTATCCCATCAATCTCCCACTTGCCCTAAAGCCAATCACAAACGATTCTAGGACCCATCTTTTTAAAGATGTTCTTCGAACACATTTCCTGATATAGCCTCTTTTAGTGGATCCGATAAGCTGTCTTCTGAGTTGACGCGATCCATTATGTGCGTTAACTCTACCAATGATTTCTCTAATCAAATGGTACTTTTCTTTCAATTGTGTTTAGATTTCTGGTGAGATTTTGAATGCTTTGCTTTAGCAATAGCTCCAATGTTATCATAGAAAATAACCATGAGCTTCGCAATGCTAGGCACTACATCCAACCATAGGATGAAGTTTTATATCCAAACACTTTTTTAAGCCGCATTAAATGCTACATTTAATGCTGCAATGTATCTTGCTTCAGTGGTTCAGATGGTTACGGTGATTTGCTTGGAACCCTTTCAAATTTACCGTTACCCCATTGATGCAGGATATGTACCCAAAAATGGATATATTTAATTCATCCACATCAGACTGAAAAATTCGAATCAGTAAATCTTTCTGATTTAGCCGGATTTCGTCGGGTTAATTGTATATCAGTGAATTTGTAATATCGGTGGGGTTTACGATATTGGTGTATATATTAGGTAGGGCTCTGTTACTTTATTCCGGATGGATCAATCACAAAGAAAAGCAATGATTAAGAACAAGAAGTAAAACCACAAATAAAGCTATCAACACATCAATATGGAGATCAGAATGCTATGAATAATATTGATTCTTATTCAATTGTAATGCCTTAGGCAGAGAATATTTGTGTATCCTTGAAGTAAAGGATTTCGTAGTTGTCTAATACAATCATTAACTAGGTATTTATACAATGTTTAACCTAGTTTTACAAGGAATCATAGTCCTAATAGGACTCGGCCCAAATATCCTTCATGGGTCCGGAGTATTATCTTTAGATCGAAGAGAGCTGTGCTTGGCCGGGTCTGTTAGACGATCCCGATCTGCTTGGATTGGTCTAATCGATCATAACTTCTTCGTTCGATTCGAGTAATATGTAGGGTGCGAAATAGCCCCCATCAGTACTCCCTCACTTCTTCGAGCGTATAGATAATAGAAGCTCGTAGAAGTAGATAGATCTTTACGACTGTTTCTTTTCTATGAATGGAGCCTCGTTAAAAACCTTACTTAAGAAAAAACCCTGTGGGAAAAAATCTTAAATAAGGAAAAGAGTGCTACATATCATAGATAGTCGTTTTCTCTGTCCAGTTACGAATCGCCACGCGTCTATTCTGGAAGCTTTTTGTGTCCTTCCGTTTTTGGCGGGAATATCAGTAGTTGCCATAAGTTCGAAACGTCATTTCTCATTTTCTTATAAATAGGTGACTCTATAGTTCGCCATTTCTCTTTTATACTTCCTTATAACTCGTAATCATTTTCTTGACTAGTCGCTCATCACGCTAAGTTTTTCCGTTTATCGACCTTCATTTTCCGAGAACCAGAATATATGGCTTCTGTGAGAAGATCTTCTTCTAGAGAGGTCGTCGCCCCTGACAATGAGGAGGAGCTGCAATCTAGTGTAACTGATTTTGTCATCCCTGTAGAGGATACTTTTAAGGTACGGATCCTTACTGACGCGGATGTGGCGGCCCGAGCCAAAAAGGGCAAAGGTACTGTTCCTCAAATTTCTGAACCAATTGAGGACGTTGCTTGCGCTTATACAGCGGAGACATTTCCGGAGGTTGTGAATAACTATACTAAATATTTTCCGGAAGGTTCTGAGATAATTCTTCCTTCCTCTACTGATAGGGTCACAACTCCCCCGGAGGGATGTCGAGCCTTTTATACGGCTCACTTTAACAGCGGACTTCGTCTTCCTTTGTCTCCCCTTTTTCTCGAAGTTTTGAAAACTTTTAGTGTGTGCTTGACACAGCTGGTTCCAAATTCCGTTGCTTTTGTAGTTTGTTTTTCGGTTTTGATGATCGCCAAGGGGTTCAAACCTTCTTTTCGTAACTTTACGCAACTTTTTCGCTTCAATATTTCTAGTTCTTCAAATCGTGGATACTTCTTTGCTAGTCAGCGGCCTAGTCGAGCAATCTTTGATGCCCCTGTTTCTAGTAATCCCTCATGGAAATCTCATTTCTTCTTCGTTCGTCCTCCGTCTAATCTTCGCTTAGCGGATGGTACGAGTGTGCCTTTTTCATGGGATCATGGTTCTAGTTGGATTTCCGGAGGTCGCTTAGGGACAGGCGAACTGATTCCCGATGATGCTAAGTTTATCGCTGATATCTCCGAATTGCGTGCAAACAAATTTCAAAGTGCTCTTTTGATTGGGGAAGCTTTCCTTCGTAAGGCGGGGTTAAGCATTCATAGTTTTCCCATCAATTCACCATCTGAACCTCTTGGTTAGTAATTTATTTGATCTTAGTGTTGTGATGATATCATTTATTGGGAAGGTACATAATTTATGATTAATTTCTTTTTCAGCTGATATGGTAGAGAATTCTCGACACTCTTCGAAGGGAAAGATGGTGCTTTCAAAATCTTCTAAATCCGTGGAGAACGCGCCTATTGAGCAGAGAGCGTCACGGAAAAGGAAGTTGGAGTTAGGCCATGAATCCGAAGAGGACAGAGAGGAATCATCAGAATCTCCTCAGGAGCCCCCTATTCGTCAGGGCACGGGATTGTTAGAGTAATGCCCTGCAAGCCAATCGGTTGTCTTGTAAATACTCTTGTAATCAATCTTATTCATGATCAATAAAAGTTTGCATTGGCAATTCTTCATTATTGTGATACATCTAAGCAATTTATGAAGCCCTTAGATCGTTGAAACTATGGAACATGGTGCATCCCTCTATGGAATATGTTCTACTATGGTTTAAGATCTTAAAAGCTTTCCAAGTCGTAGAATACAATTGAGACAGGGCATCATTGTATTCGGTAAGACTTGCACGAGTATGCATTCTCTTTTGCATGGGGATGGATAGTTCCATGGACATCGATATGGTAGATATCAATGCATATGAGTGGGTGGCTTGATGAGATCAAGCGCATCGAAACCCCGCTAGAAAAATCTCATCTTAGGAGTTTATTGGAGATGAAGATTTCTTCTACTTACGATAGTGTACGTAAATTGGTCCTTTGACTTGAGACGTTAGAGTGAACTTCATGCGGAGCGTTTATGCTTTGATGTGTTACTCGACTACTAATTAGCGAGTCATTATAGTTTCACGTTGGGTATGGATTGCTTCGTAGTGAGGTTAATGACGTCAATAAAGGATCCATTAACTCCCTCCGTGATGTGGTTGGGCGATTTCCTATGCATTCTTTTGTATGGATTGATTCCGGGAATATTCGGCCGAAGTGAGTGATGTTAGATTTGGAAAGGAGTTTCCAAATGGGTAATCACTAAAAGGAATCACCATAAAGAATAAAGACGCATAGTTATCAAGGCTAATAGGAATCCGTTGGACTCCATGTCCTAGGCCTCGATCGGGAAATAAGTTATTGGAAGGAGCGTGCGTGCATGGTATGCGTAAGAGGATTGATGAGATCAATTCAAGAAAGGTTCACACTTTTTATTCATCATTAGTTAGGACTCGTCGACCGTGACTAGACGACTACCTCGAGTGTTGGGTACTCTAGATTTGATGAGATCATATCTAAGAGTGATTGATTAAAAGTAGTTTAATTAATCTTTTTAATTAAATCACAAATGGTTTGTGAGCCCACGGCTAATTGATGGTGAACCCAAGGGGCCACACACAATAGCACAAGATGCAACTTAGTTCAATCTATTAAAAGTCGAATTGGATTTGACATGAAGTAATAATTAATTAATGAAGATTAATTAATTAAAGGACTCTATTAATTTAAGTGTTAAATTAATTTAGTCGAAATTAATTAGAAGGGTCTAATTAATTGAAGGAAGAATAAATGGGTTTCTAATTTTGAATTAGAGATTGGATTTATTAATTGGGAAATAAATGTCCAATTAACCCATGACCAATTTAAATTAGTCTTATGAGATGATCATATATGATATGATATAATGTTAATATATATATATGATATATATATATATATACAATAGAGAGAAATAAATATCTTATCAAGAGTTAGTGGTGGCCCCCACCACTAACTTGTATCAAAAGTAGTGTGCTTGGGAAGCTCAAGAAGTGTGCTTGGGAAGCACAATAAAGCTACAAGTCTTATTGGTGGATTTGATCCTACAATAAACTACATTGCATTTTTTGCAAGACATAAGATAAGATATTGTCTTCATTCAAGATAGAGGTAATAGATGCAAGACAAAAACACACACTACACCTTTTAGTGTGTGTTCGGATTTCTCTCAAACCCTAGAAAGAAAAGTTGTTTTCTTCATCTCTTTCTCTTCCTTTATCAAGTTTCTAACTTGATTCAAGTACTACTTCATTCTAGCTAATAGATTGAGGGTGTATTTGCAAGATCTAGTTCATCTTCTTTACTCCTTAAGTGCTATCACTTGTGTGTGTGGGCTAGCTTTGGAGGATCTACACTTGGAGATCTTGGTGTGGATATTCTTGAGGATCTTGGAGAAAGAAGTTTCAAAGGAGGAGATTCTAGCTTGGAGCTTGGAGGTGTTGAACCCGTGAGCTTGGAGGTTCTTGAAGGTTTCGGGTGTTACTTGCTTGTCCCGATTCTTTGCGGCTCTTCACCTCCCAAGATTGGGAGAGGTATGACTTGATATCTTTCCTTCTAATATGAACTTTATTTGCATGATGATCCGAGGATAGTAATGGTAGAAGGTCTCCAAAGTTTTCTTGTAAAGTAGTTGCACTTTTTGGGCCGTTTTGTCCCCGATTAAAATTTTTGTATTCCGCTGCGTTTTGGCTGACCATAGGACCATTACTAACAAGTGGTATCAGAGCCAAATCATGCTATTTCATATTAGATTCGTGATTCATAAGTGTTATGAATGTTTCCTTACGTTTTGGTGAAAACGGTTTGTTAAAAGATGAAGTGCATCAACCGATTTGCTTTCGGATTTAGGGACTGTTTTTGGTGGTTGATTATGGTTAGATAATGTTTATGAACACTTTATTGGATATAGGGATGTATGGAGTAAGGGTGGTTTAAGTTTCAAAATTGGTTTTTGGTGAAAAGACCGTACGTGCCGGGTTGTAGTGGAACAATCGCACCTACCGGTAAAATTGCCTAAATCTTGTGAGTCCTACGGTTTCCTAAGGTGATGGAGGGCTGTGGGTAAGCCTCTTCACTTATGGATAACTTATGGATGAGCCGGATTGGTCATAAAACCGAAATTCAAACACCTATCGAGCTCCTACATCAAGTTATCTAAATTTGTGCTCTTTGGTCTCATTAAATTGGGACACCACAATGAACATGCCTTAATCCTTTAGAAATTGGTAGATAATCTTCTTGGTAAATTTACCTTATCGATGCAACATTGTGTGATGAATGTATGGGTGGATGATCTAGTGGCCTTGACCTTATGTGATTGGATATTAATCTTGTAATTCATTTGATGATTTGGGTTTGTAATTAAATGGGGCTTGCATGCCTCTTATTTCTTGACTTATGTCATTGTAATAAAGAGAGTAGGCATTAGGTTGTGAGGTTTATTCAAGATGAAGGACTCGGAGGACTTGTGAAGGACTTGAAGGACTTGGAGTACTTGAAGACCTTGAAGACCATGTATGCATGGTGATGCATATGTAATAGAATAGGATTCTATTTCCATTTGTTTGCTTACCCTAGATTGACCAATTGGGACATTCCTTGGCTCGGAATGGACCGCATAGGATCGGCCCATGATCATCCACCACGCGATAGGAGCATGCTAGGGCCGTTTATGCTTTGTTGGTATTTTATCCATTTGATGTATGTGATGCATGTTAGGATAGATCACCTAACAAAGATAAACAACTAAAATTTGGTGAGATCTTGCAACTTCAAATAATTAAAAACCTCCACTCGACCCAATCGAGTTTAATAATTAAGTCATAATGGGCAAGCGAGTTTTCGTAGTCCATGCCTTCCATCAATAGGGCTCGGTCATGAGTTGTATTCGATTCATTCGTTGTCTCACGAGTCGTGGAACGGGTGTAATTAGAGCAATATGATCGTTTCCTTGATGCACGAGTTAAAGTGCCGAGGGTAGGGCATATTCGGGTCATGGCGTTGTCTCACGAGTCGTGGAACGTCCATGATTGGGGTATGTCTTATCAAGATTGATGGTGTAGACTTAACGTTTAATAATATGGATGTCGCACGAGTCGTGGGTCCATACGAAAAGCGAGGCAAAATATTCTCAAAGGTCGTTTGGTAGAAACGATTGACAATTTGTTGTCTACCTATTGAATTGACCACACGTCTCACGAGTCGTGGGTGTGGAAAATGTCTTTAGGACTTTGAGACCTACTAAGAAATTTGATTTCTCGTTTACCATGTGGGGGCATGGGATTCGATAAAATAGTGGGAGACCTTTATGGTTAGAAGTCCAAGATCATAAAGTATATTGAAAAATTTAATGAACGCTAAACATAATCTTTTTCGCCTTTGTAGATTTAAAAGTGTTTTAAAATGGCAAAGAACCCACTTCATATGATACTTGACTCAAACAAACTCACCGGGCCAAATTACTCCGATTGGCTCCGCAACCTTCGCATTGTTCTCGATTCTGAGAAAAGGAGCTATGTCCTGTCCGCCCCACCCCCTGTGGCTTTACCGACTGATTCATCGGATGAGGGGCGGGCCACCTTTGACAAATGGGTCGAAGATGATCTCCAGGCCCGTTGCCTCATGTTAGCCTCAATGTCAAGTGAGCTTCAAAAGCAACATGAGAACATGTCTCATGCTTCGGATATCCACCTTCACTTGTCCGAGTTGTACTCGACTCCGGGTCGGCAAGAACGTTACTTGGCAAGTAAGGAGCTTTTCCAAGCTCGCATGATTGAGGGTTCATCGGTCCGTGAGCATGGGCTTAAAATGATTGGACTCATTGAAAAGCTTGCTCATCTTAACGTGGTTATGGACAATGAACTCTATATGAATTTGATCCTTCAATCATTGCCCCGCTCATTTGACAACTTTGTGATGAACTTTAACATGCATAACATGGAAGTTGGACTTCATGAACTTGTTAATATGCTTCACACGGCTGAAAGCTCTATTGTAAAGGAGAAACATGTGATGTTAGCTCCCATTTCTTCCAAGGGCCGAAAGGCAAAGGGAAAGAAAAAGAAGGGGAAAAGTTCCTCTAAGGACAAGAAGCCTCTTAAGGCTACTCCTAAAGTTGCGAAGGGAAAGGTGCCTAAGGGTATTTGTTTCCATTGTAATAAAGAAGGGCATTGGAAGAGGAATTGTCCTCTCTACCTTAAAACCGTCCCAAATAAGAATCAAGGTATATTTTTCGTTGAAGTTAATATTTCCGTGAATAATGCTAATTGGGTGTTGGACACCGCTTGTGGTTCTCACCTTTGTAATGACAAACAGGTGATGAGAACAACAAGGCCCCTTGAACCCGAGGATTGGATTCTCCGCTTGGGCAATGGTGCAAAGGTTGCAGCCGAAGCAATAGGGGACGTAGAACTAGATGTAGGACATTGTAAGCTAGTCCTTAGAGATTGTCTCTATGTACCTACTTTAATCAAGAACCTTATTTCCATTCCTGTTTTGGATCAAGAAGGTTTTTGTTTTACCATTATGAATGGAATTTTTAGCATTTCAAAGAATGGTTCTTTATATGCAAAAGGTACACTAGCTAATGGATTGTATAATCTTGAAATGTCCAGAACATCTAATACTATATTGCATGTTCACGATAATATTAAGAAACGAAAGGCAAATAACGATAACTCCGCATATCTATGGCATGCTAGACTTGGACATATTTCCAAGAAGAGGATTCAAAGGTTGGTCTCAAATGGGTCTCTAGAAATAGTGGACTTGGATGAGTTCCCAACTTGCGAATCTTGCTTAAAGGGAAAAATGACCAAATTGCCATTTTCTGGGAAACCGGAACGTGCTTCAAGCACTTTGGATTTGATCCATACGGATATATGTGGACCACTAAGTGTTAGTGCACGAGGAGGTTATAAGTACTTCATAACCTTTACCGATGATCATTCACGGTATGGATATGTCTATCTCATAACACATAAGTCCGAAGCTTTTGAAAGGTTCAAAGAGTTTCGAAATGAAGTAGAAAAGCAACTCGGTAAAAGTATTAAGTCACTTCGATCCGATCGAGGTGGAGAATACTTGAGTAGGGAATTCCTCGGTTATTTGAAAGAGAATGGGATTCTCTCAAAGTGGACTCCTCCGGGTACTCCTCAATTGAACGGAGTATCGGAGAGAAGGAATAGAACTCTATTGGACATGGTTCGATCCATGATGAGTTTCACGGATTTACCTAGAAGCTTTTGGGGTTTGGCTCTTCTTACAGCTTCAAAGATACTAAACGTAGTACCTTCGAAAACTGTGCCTAAGACACCTCATGAGATGTGGTTCGGCAAAGCACCCTCTTATAAATTCATGAGAATTTGGGGGTCTCCCGCTTATGTCAAGAAGTTAGTGGGAGATAAGTTGGAAGCCAAGTCCACCTTATGCAAATTTGTGGGATATCCTAGAGAGTCTATTGGATATCAATTCTATGATCCTAAGGAACAAAATGTGTTTGTTTCTAGGAACGCCATTTTCTTGGAAGAACGTCTTCTTGATAATGAAAAGGTGGAGATAGAATTGGAGGAAACTCGTGAGACGAATGAATCACCACAAGAGATGGAAACAAATGAGAGTAATGTAGAATCCACTAGTACACATCAACTTCGTAGGTCCACTCGTGAACGTAAACAACCCGAACGGTTTGGATTGATACATGAAACGGGGCAATTGGATATTGATCCAAGGACTTATGAAGAAGCTATGTTGGACATAGATTCGGGAAAATGGCGTGAAGCCATGAGAGCCGAATTGGACTCCATGTACTCAAACAAGGTATGGACCTTGGTAGATCCACCAAAGGGAGTAGTACCCGTTGGTTGCAAGTGGATCTATAAGCGAAAGCTTGGAGTAAATGGAGAGGTGTCGACCTACAAGGCAAGGCTAGTTGCGAAGGGATACACTCAAAGGCCTGGCATCGACTTTGAGGAAACCTTCTCGCCAGTGGCCATGCCGAAGTCCATTCGGATCTTGCTTGCTATAGCCGCATGGTACGACTATGAGATATGGCAAATGGATGTGAAAACCGCTTTTCTCAATGGAGACATTGAAGAAGAAATTTATATGGAGCAACCAAAAGGTTGCATACCCAAAGGTAGTGAGCAAAAGGTTTGCAAATTACAAAGGTCCATTTATGGACTTAAACAAGCATCCCGAAATTGGAACAAGCGTTTTGATGAGACAGTCAAATTGTTTGGCTTCATCAAGAACATCTATGAACCTTGTGTGTACAAGAAGGTTAGTGGGAGCTCGATAGAGTTTATAGTGCTTTATGTCGATGATATTCTTCTCATTGGGAATGAAGTAGGAATATTAGAGAAGACTAAAGCATGGTTATCTACAAAATTCTCCATGAAAGATTTGGGAGAAGCTTCCTTTGTATTGGGAATACGGATCTATAGAGATAGATCTAAAAGGTTGCTAGGGCTATCCCAAATGTTGTACATAGAAAAGATACTAAAGAGGTTTAGTATGGATGATTCGAAGAAAAGGTTTCTTCCAATGCGACATGGAATCCATCTCTCCAAGTCGATGTCTCCCAAGACTGACGATGAAAGAGAAAGGATGTCAAAGATACCTTATGCGTCCGCTATAGGGAGCATAATGTATGCCATGCTATGTACTAGGCCGGATGTGGCACAAGCTCTTAGTGTCACAAGCCGCTTTCAATCCAATCCAGGTGAGAGTCACTGGAGTGCCGTAAAAGCAATCCTTAAGTACTTGAGAAGAACTAAGGATTTTTTCTTGGTCTACGGTAATGGAGAATTAAATCTTGAGGGTCACACTGACTCTAGTTTTCAGTGTGATGTAGATGACTCCAAGTCTATGTCAGGTTTTGTATTTTGCTTGAATGGAGGTGCAGTGAGTTGGAAGAGTTCCAAACAGGAAACTGTAGCCGAATCCACAACCGAAGCAGAATACATAGCTGCATGTGATGCTGCTAAGGAAGGTGTTTGGATGCGAAACTTCATCCAAGAGTTGGGTGTAGTTCCTAGCATTGCCGAACCCGTTGCTATCTTCTGTGATAACAATGGGGCCATTGCGCAAGCAAAGGAGCCAAGATCTCATCAAAGATCCAAGCACGTATTGAGGCGATATCATTTGATACGAGATATCATTGATAGAGGAGACGTGAGAGTGGGGCGCGTTGACTCAAAAGAAAATGTGGCGGACCCACTGACTAAACCATTGCCAATCAAGGCTTTTGAAGGACATCGCCTTAAGATGGGCCTTAAAGTTATGAACGATTGGCTTTAGTGCAAGTGGGAGATTGTTAGAGTAATGCCCTGCAAGCCAATCGGTTGTCTTGTAAATACTCTTGTAATCAATCTTATTCATGATCAATAAAAGTTCGCATTGGCAATTCTTCATTATTGTGATACATCTAAGCAATTTATGAAGCCCTTAGATCGTTGAAACTATGGAACATGGTGCATCCCTCTATGGAATATGTTCTACTATGGTTTAAGATCTTAAAAGCTTTCCAAGTCGTAGAATACAATTGAGACAGGGCATCATTGTATTCGGTAAGACTTGCACGAGTATGCATTCTCTTTTGCATGGGGATGGATAGTTCCATGGACATCGATATGGTAGATATCAATGCATATGAGTGGGTGGCTTGATGAGATCAAGCGCATCGAAACCCCGCTAGAAAAATCTCATCTTAGGAGTTTATTGGAGATGAAGATTTCTTCTACTTACGATAGTGTACGTAAATTGGTCCTTTGACTTGAGACGTTAGAGTGAACTTCATGCGGAGCGTTTATGCTTTGATGTGTTACTCGACTACTAATTAGCGAGTCATTATAGTTTCACGTTGGGTATGGATTGCTTCGTAGTGAGGTTAATGACGTCAATAAAGGATCCATTAACTCCCTCCGTGATGTGGTTGGGCGATTTCCTATGCATTCTTTTGTATGGATTGATTCCGGGAATATTCGGCCGAAGTGAGTGATGTTAGATTTGGAAAGGAGTTTCCAAATGGGTAATCACTAAAAGGAATCACCATAAAGAATAAAGACGCATAGTTATCAAGGCTAATAGGAATCCGTTGGACTCCATGTCCTAGGCCTCGATCGGGAAATAAGTTATTGGAAGGAGCGTGCGTGCATGGTATGCGTAAGAGGATTGATGAGATCAATTCAAGAAAGGTTCACACTTTTTATTCATCATTAGTTAGGACTCGTCGACCGTGACTAGACGACTACCTCGAGTGTTGGGTACTCTAGATTTGATGAGATCATATCTAAGAGTGATTGATTAAAAGTAGTTTAATTAATCTTTTTAATTAAATCACAAATGGTTTGTGAGCCCACGGCTAATTGATGGTGAACCCAAGGGGCCACACACAATAGCACAAGATGCAACTTAGTTCAATCTATTAAAAGTCGAATAGGATTTGACATGAAGTAATAATTAATTAATGAAGATTAATTAATTAAAGGACTCTATTAATTTAAGTGTTAAATTAATTTAGTCGAAATTAATTAGAAGGGTCTAATTAATTGAAGGAAGAATAAATGGGTTTCTAATTTTGAATTAGAGATTGGATTTATTAATTGGGAAATAAATGTCCAATTAACCCATGACCAATTTAAATTAGTCTTATGAGATGATCATATATGATATGATATAATGTTAATATATATATATGATATATATATATACAATAGAGAGAAATAAATATCTTATCAAGAGTTAGTGGTGGCCCCCACCACTAACTTGTATCAAAAGTAGTGTGCTTGGGAAGCTCAAGAAGTGTGCTTGGGAAGCACAATAAAGCTACAAGTCTTATTGGTGGATTTGATCCTACAATAAACTACATTGCATTTTTTGCAAGACATAAGATAAGATATTGTCTTCATTCAAGATAGAGGTAATAGATGCAAGACAAAAACACACACTACACCTTTTAGTGTGTGTTCGGATTTCTCTCAAACCCTAGAAAGAAAAGTTGTTTTCTTCATCTCTTTCTCTTCCTTTATCAAGTTTCTAACTTGATTCAAGTACTACTTCATTCTAGCTAATAGATTGAGGGTGTATTTGCAAGATCTAGTTCATCTTCTTTACTCCTTAAGTGCTATCACTTGTGTGTGTGGGCTAGCTTTGGAGGATCTACACTTGGAGATCTTGGTGTGGATATTCTTGAGGATCTTGGAGAAAGAAGTTTCAAAGGAGGAGATTCTAGCTTGGAGCTTGGAGGTGTTGAACCCGTGAGCTTGGAGGTTCTTGAAGGTTTCGGGTGTTACTTGCTTGTCCCGATTCTTTGCGGCTCTTCACCTCCCAAGATTGGGAGAGGTATGACTTGATATCTTTCCTTCTAATATGAACTTTATTTGCATGATGATCCGAGGATAGTAATGGTAGAAGGTCTCCAAAGTTTTCTTGTAAAGTAGTTGCACTTTTTGGGCCGTTTTGTCCCCGATTAATATTTTTGTATTCCGCTGCGTTTTGGCTGACCATAGGACCATTACTAACAGGGATCTGGTTATCCTCCTCTTTATCTTAGAACATCTTTAGGCGTTCGAGGATGTCACACCTGGTCGAAGCCTCATCCAACTAATAATCCAGTCGATAGAAAGAGGAGTTATTATGGACGTTCTGGCCAGGATCTTTCTTTAGTCGGAGAAAAACATCCAAGACCTACCCTTGTCGAAATGATCGAGGATCATTTGGAGGGAAAGAGGGCCGCTGGTTATTCCGAGAAGGACTCTCTTATCCACGATGATAAAGAGAATGCGATCGATAAGGCAACTCGTGTTCTTTTGTCTGGTGTTTTTACCCGTGATCTGAATAAACTTCTTCATAAGGATCCTCTGGAGAAATTCCAACGAGCTTCTCTTTATGCTGAAAAGGTGATATCCTTTTCCTTTAATCATGTTAACAGATAATTTTAAGGGTCTTCCTTAATTTACTAATCCATCTCTTTTTCTTGCCCTCTTTGCTTGTTCAAACTAAGACGTGTCTTGCGTCATACGCCTATGAGAATGCACTTTGGAAACAACAGTGCGAGTTCTTGGAGGAGAAGAATAAAGCTTTGCTTCGTAAATCCTCCGGTTCAGAGGTTGGTCCCTCAACATCTTCTTTGGTTCCTACCGTAGAGACTTGTGCTACTGGGACTGAAGACCAAGAAATGATAAACAAGGTGATGGAGATTTCTCATGCTCAAGAGCAGGCCAATCAAATGGCTAGAAAGTTAGAGGAATTTCAGTTACAGAGCACGGCTCGAATTAGTGAGTTGGAATCTCAAGTGTCAAGCCTTGAAGCTTCTTTAGAGGAGTACGAGATGGATGTCCCACTTAATGGACTTAGGGATCGATATGGTAGGAATCCCGACGAAAGAGTTGTTCGTGAATTCCTCAATTCCCCTGTTCATACGGCGTTGGTGTATCGGATGGTCGGTCCTTTACTTGAAAATACTTTTAAGAAAGCGATTCATCAGCTGGTCGCTCTGGAGATGATCGATGATCGTCGAAAAGAGTATTTTAAGGCTGCTCATATTCGGTTGAATCGCTATGGTGAACTTTATTCTTCTTCTGAGGTCCCAGATGTTCTATATCAAGGTTTTCCTCTAGCTCACCTTGTCGAAGAATTTGGAAACCCATTGCCAATTCCTCCTTCTGACGTCAATGAAGAGCTCGATAATACTTTTGTTGATCCCGAAGTCGAGGAAGAAGAGGAAGAGGATAATGGTACGACTGAGGTCGTCGGTACCGACCAGAGAATTTCGGATAGTGAGCAGGCTTCTTAAAACAGTGATTTTTTGAATAATCCTTGTAATTATTTTACTCGTAGGTATTAATTGTAATTTTACCTTTTCTTTTCTTTGTACGCTAAACGTTTCGTATTCTGACAGTCGTGTCTTTTCGGCTTCGCCGTAACAATTCAGACAAGTCATTAAATCTGGCGTAATCATTATGCGTGTGTCTTTTCATATTCTAGCGTTTGCTCCAAGGTCATTTTTCCTGTTTCGCGCCCTTTCTTTAGGTCTGACGCGTCCTTTCGTGTAGTATAAATACGAAAGGTAAAAACTTGACTTGTTTTTACTGCTATACTCCTCTCTTGACAGAATACTCGTTTTTTAGTTAGTCGATAAACTTTCTCGATATTAATTTGTTTATTTTCATAATCCGACCATGAGTAACCTCTTTGGTAATACTTCGAAGCGACCTTCCCGTGAGGGCGCTCGTGACACTAGATCCAAAAGGCATCGAAGAGACGGACCGTCGATGGAGCCTCCTCGTTCGTCCCAAACAATTAGGTCGGAGATCGATACCAGTGTTATTGTTTATGAACCTCTCTCTGTGGTAAATTCGTCGTTTCCTGAACCAATCCATTCTACTTCGACTCAAGTAGGAAGCATGCCTTCCCCGGGTCGGTTTGCTTTTGGCGATATGTCCAACGAGGAACCAGCTTATAACATAGCTGTTAGCTCAGATGCTCCTTCCTTTGAGCATGTTTTTCATGGGGGGAATTTTACTGTTTCCCTTCCTTTGTCAGTTTCTACTGCCCCAATCATCAGCGGAGGGCAAACAGGTGATGGCTTTTTTGTCAATCCTTCTATGACACAATCCATTGTGCAGGATTGTCCTGATTACTTGTTTAGCGATACCACTGTGATGACTACTTCCTTTGAATCGGGAGGACCTTCCGGAGGTCGAACCGGTTCCAGGTCTGGCCGCCGAACCGTAATTTCTGCTTCGGGCAAGGAGACCACTGTTAGTCCCGACGGGAGAGAATCTCCTCGTCAATTAGATGATCGATGCATCCTTCAGCAAGTTGATGACATTCTTTTGTCGGAGACTCCACGTTCTGATGGTGTCCCTTTGACCAGCGAACTGCCTGGTTCTGTTGAACCTGATGCTTTGTCATGGGACCTAGGCATGAGTACTATTTTGCCTGGCGAGTTGAGGAAGCTCGAAGGTACCTCCAATGTTCGCCTTGTTCAATCTTTGGTGAAGATATGTGAGCAGGTAAACATATTTCGAATATTTTTCCTGTTCTTTGTTTAGAATTCCTTGTTGTAAGGCGATTTCTCTTATTCTTTCTGTTCTTAGGGCAAGTATTTTGCACTCCAGCTGGGTGTGCAAAATGACGAACTGTGGAATAGTCGGAGAGTTCTTCAGGGTCAGTTGGAGTCCGAGAAAGCTAAAAGCAGGGGTTTGGAGTTGCAGCTGCAACTTGATAAAGATGATCTTCAAAAATTGGAGGCCGAAAAAGTTGTCCTTGAAAAGGAAAGAAATAATTTAGCTCAGGGAGCTGTTCTGGCGGAAGAATCTCGTCGGCAGGCCTATGAGGAAGGTTATGATGCTGGTTATCTAAAGCGTCAAGAAGAGTTGATGGCTTTTGCTGGCAATATGACTCCTCGGAAGGCCGTTTCTGGTAGTCGGCCTGCTGACCGTTCTTCTCAGTGACCTTTGCTCGACCTGGCAGGCCTTGGACTGTCTCTTTTTTTTTTTTTTTTTTTTTTTTTTTATGGCCCGACTTTTGTGCATTTATTTGGGCAGAAATTTTTGTAATGGGAGAAGTACTAAATTGGAAAAGATTGTCTTTTTGTAGGCAGATTCTTGCCTTGATCAATTTCCTTCTGTTGATATACTTCGTTATGCTCATGCTTCCTTCGTGCATAAATATAATGTTCGCTTCAGCAAGTCAGGACCTTTGTTGTTCAAAATCCAGTATATTCCTTTGGTTTACACGCACCAGCATGTTTTACGTCATAATTTAGGCAATAGGTTATTCATATCGATAGTGCTCATCGTCTTGGTCGATGCTCGATCTAAGCCTTGTACTTTTGTCTTTTTTGCGATCTAAAACTTATATAAAGAGGTTATTGTCCCTTTGTTGATCTTCGGTTTTCTTTACGTCATTCTACAGAAAAATGTCCCTTTCAATCTTTTCCAAACCCTTATATTTTCCAGCATCAATTTTTGAACGATATGTTCCTTGGCTAGTGTACCATTATATCATTTTCTTGATATGGGAGGAATTGGAAAATGTAGGTGTTTTAGCCAGATCTACCCTGTTCAGACCTTCTTAAGCAATTCTTTGGTATGTTAGGCAGTGACGTCTTTGCCGTTTAGAATAAGGAGGACTATTCTCCTGATTTCTATGTCAGATATCTTGGACTCCATAGGAGTTTCTGTAAAGCTTAGTCAATAGTCAGTCATATAATGTATGAGGTAGTGACGTCCCTCGTATTGTGAAGGGTTTGGTCTTTTATCTTCTATCTTTTATCGAGCAACTGTCCTTTTCGCTGTGATTTTGAAGCTTATGTCACTTCGTTTGTGGCTTCTAGGCTTTTAAGCTATCGACCATGAAGTATGATCGTTCCAGTATGACCGGTCTGGAGTTCTTTAGGTTTACTTGTGTTATTTGGGTGATCGCTTCGATCCAAGACTTCTCTCGTTGTCGATCAGTTGAGGCGAATAGATGGTGCCGTTCCAACTTATTTGCATTTATTACGGGGAGTCAAAGGGTCGTATTTATGTCCGTTGATCAAATACTTTTTCAGCCGTTGGATCTCTTAGATCTACCCCTATAAATAGGGGGCTGGTTTATATTCTTCATTTGCAATTTACCAAAAAGGATGGAGATCTCAAATTCCTTATATTTTATTCTGCCCTCTGATCCCATTGTCTTCAAAAAATCACATTACTATGAATTATTTGTTCAAAATAGTGAAGTCGTTCCCAGTCTTGTATTGACGGGTCCCATGCCAACCCTACCTTGTATCGACGGGTCCCATGAGATCTCTGCATTAGTCTTCATCATACTAGAGGTCCGTGGTTTCCGTTTGCACATGGTGGGTTCATACTTGCCAGTCACCCCTGTTCTTCGATGTAACCTCAGGAGTGATAGACCACCGGGGTGGCTGGTAAACTTACCGTTTCACGACGGTCCCGAAGAGATGCTGCTCTAGAGTAAAATGTTTTATAGATAAAGTAAAAGCAGTATCTTCTTGCGGGTGAGTGAGCATGGCTTAGCTATCTGGCTGGTAATGTTCATTTCCTCTGGAAGAACATTTGATCTTCAGAGCCTGGCCGTCGAACCAAAGAAGTCGACCATCCTGAGCAGCATGCTTTTTAGGTGTTTTATCATAATCGACGAGGTACTAGGGAGGAGATTGGTGTTTCCGTGGACATTGTCGTGAAGATCGCCGATAACAGAGGATCATCTTATTTAAATCATTGTAATGATCTTTAAGTAGTATGTAGACCTTTGTAACGTATGATTTTGTATGTAACTGATTTGATGAATAAAATATATTTTATCCCTCGTATCTTCCTTGTCGTTAATTCTGTCATAATTTACTTATGAGTAGCATTTTCCGAGCAGACGGTTTTATACTTAGTCTATCTTCAAAACTTCAGGAGTGTTAGCAGATCATTTAGATCGTTAGGAACAGTTCAAGGAGTTTTTATTGAGCGTATCAATGTTTACTCGACTTGTCATAATTTAGAACTTAGGTTTTTATTGTTCAATATTTAACGAGGAGTTTGTATCGAGCGGATCGATGTTTACTCGACTCCTTTTGATTAGACTTAGGTTCTTAACCCAAAAAGTCTTTTCGATATATTGAGGAGTTTTTATTGAGCGGATCAATGTTTACTCGACTCTTTTTTGATTGTACACTTAGGTTTTTAACCAAAAAGTTTTTGGATCGATAAGTTTGAGCGAGGAGTTTTTATTGAGCGGATCAATGTATACTCGACTCGTTTCTTATTAGACTTAGGTTTTTAACCCAAAAAGTCTTTAGATTGTTGTAAATAGATCGAGGAGTGTTTATCGAGCGGATCGATGTTTACTCGACTCGTTTTTGATTGTAGACTTAGGTTTTTAACCAAAAAGTCTTTTTGATCGTTAAGTTTGAGCGATGAGTTTTTATTGAGCGGATCAATGTATACTCGACTCGTTTTTAATTAGACTTAGGTTTTTAGCCCAAAAAGTCTTTTTGATTGTTGTAAATAGATCGAGGAGTGTTTATCGAGCGGATCGATGTTTACTCGACTCGTTTTTGATTGTAGACTTAGGTTTTTAACAAAAAAGTCTTTTTGATCGTTAAGTTTGAGGGAGGAGTTTTTATTGAGCGGATCAATGTATACTCGACTCGTTTTTAATTAGACTTAGGTTTTTAGCCCAAAAAGTCTTTTTGATATATCGAGGAGTTTTTATTGAGCGGATCAATGTTTACTCGACTCGTTTTTGATTGTAAACTTAGGTTTTTAACCAAAAAGTTTTTTTTTTTTTTGATATATCGAGGAGTTTTTATTGAGCGGATCAATGTTTACTCGACTCGTTTTTGATTGTAGACTTAGGTTTTTAACCGAAAAGTCTTTTTGATTGTTGTAAATAGATCGAGGAGTGTTTATCGAGCGGATCGATGTTTACTCGACTCGTTTTTGATTGTAGACTTAGGTTTTTAACCAAAAAGTCTTTTTGATCGTTAAGTTTGAGCGAGGAGTTTTTATTGAGCGGATCAATGTATACTCGACTCGTTTTTGATTAGACTTAGGTTTTTAGCCCAAAAAGTCTTTTTGATATATCGAGGAGTTTTTATTGAGCGGATCAATGTTTACTCGACTCGTTTTTGATTGTAAACTTAGGTTTTTAACCAAAAAGTTTTTTTTTTGATATATCGAGGAGTTTTTATTGAGCGGATCAATGTTTACTCGACTCGTTTTTGATTGTAGACTTAGGTTTTTAACCAAAAAGTCTTTTTGATATATCGAGGAGTTTTTATTGAGCGGATCAATGTTTACTCGACTCGTTTCGTTTCTGACAATATGATTGTGCGATTCCGATGAATGTTTAACCGATATAATTGATATATATAAAATGCCAAAGAAATCTTTAATAATTGAACTTTAGGCCAAGGCCTTTATTACAAAGATTGAAATTTGATAAAGTAAAAAGTAAAATAATGCAGTATAACCTGCTAAAATTTATTTACCATAGTATTTCCTAAGGTTGACAGCATTCCAGGTTCTTGGTAAGGCAGTTCCATCCAAGTGTGCAATTTTGTATGAACCTTTCTTCCCTACGCCAATGACGATGTAAGGTCCATCCCAATTTTGTTGTAACTTTCCCACATGCTTGGATACTTCTACCTTTTTCAAGACCAAATCTCCTTCTTTGAAGGTTCGGATGCGTACCTTTTGATTGTATGCTTTCTCCATATTAGCTTTTGTGGCTTGTAAGCGCACAGCAGCTTTATCTCTTAAAGCTTCTGTTAAATCAATGTCATTTTCTCTTGACTTTTCATTTTCTTTATCATCGAACATTTCTACTCTTGGCGTTGGGATTAGGGTTTCCACAGGGATAACCGCTTCCGACCCATATACCAAGCTAAATGGGGTTTCCCCAGTTGAGCTCCTTACTGTGGTCCGATTAGCCCATAATACTCCTGGGAGTTCATCAAGCCATTTTCCTTTGGCTGCTCCTAATCTTTTTTCCAAAGATTTTATTATCTCTCGGTTTGCTACTTCAGTTTGTCCATTTGCTCGAGGATGTCCTACCGAGGTAAAATTCTGTTGAATTCCAAGTTTTGTACACCATTCTATTATCTGTTTCCCCGCGAATTGAGTTCCATTATCGGAGATAAGGACCCTTGGGATGCCGAATCGACAGACTATGAATTTCCATAGGAAATTGATAACTTGGAATTGGGTTATTCGTGCGAGGGCGACGCATTCTATCCATTTGCTGAAGTATTCTACAGCGACCAGGACATAGGATTTCTTAGATCTGGCCGCTGGGAAAGGTCCCACGATGTCCATTCCCCACTGATCGAATGGCCAACAAACTGGAATAGGGTGCATGTTTTCTGCTGGTCGATGACATATGTTAGCATGGATCTGGCAGTGATGACATTCTTGGACATATTTAGCGGCATCTTTATTGATGGTCGGCCAATAGTAAGCCGTCCTGAGACATTTTAAAGCCAATGCCCTTGATCCGCTGTGGTTTCCTGCATCCCCATCATGTATTTCTCGTAGTATATCGATGGTTTGTGATTCAGGTACGCATTTCAGAAGAATCCCTGATACTGATCTTCGGTAGAGTTTTCCTTCTACCAGTGTATATTTCGGAGCTCGATATCTTATTTTCCGAGCTTCATTTTGGTCAGGTGGTAATTTTCCTTCTCTAAGATAGTCTATCATTGGGGTCATCCAGTTTTCTTCGGCTTCTTCGATTTCCATTATATCGACTACTGGCGTTTCGTCGATGTCGATTGCTGGTGTATTAGAGACCAACCAGTTGATCACCCGTTCGGTCTTTCCGTCATGGGATCCTGTGAATTTTGATAGCTGATCGGCCCATTTATTTTCCGAACGTGGTATGTTCTGGATACTAAAACTTTCAAATTTCTCAGCTAGAGTTTTCACTTTGGCGAGGTATTTGACCATGTTGAATTCCTTAGCCTCGTATAGGCCTTCTATCTGTCTTTGCACTAATTCTGAATCAGTTAGTACCTTAAGACTTTTTATATTGGCTTTGATCGCCATCTCCATTCCTGCGATTAATGCTTCATATTCAGCTTCATTGTTTGTCACAACGAAGTCCAGTGTTATCGCGTAATTTAAATCTTCCTTATTAGGTCCGGTGAAGTTGATTCCGGCGCCTCCTCCTTCTCGGCATGAAGCACCATCGACATGCATTAGCCAAGTTTGATCTTCAATGATCAAAACATCGTCGTTGGGGCAGCTCGATGATTCAGTAGCCTGTGTCGGTGTTTCTAATATAAAATCGGCCAACACTTGGGCCTTGATGGCAATCCTTGGTTTGTAGTCTACCTCGAACTGACTGAGTTCGATGGCCCATTTGATTAGTCGACCGGAGGCTTCTGGTTTAGCTAGAACTTGCCTTAGCGGTTGATTCGTCAAAACGATAATTCGGTAAGTTAAGAATTAGGGTTGGAGTTTTCGTGCGGCCACTACTAAGGCCAGTGTGAATTTTTCTATTTCTAAGTAATTCTTCTCCGCCCCTTGTAATAACTTGCTGAGATAATATACGGGCTTATGCTCTGAGCCCTCGACTTTGATTAGTACTGAACTTATCGCTACGTCGGAGATGGAGATGTACATATACAATGGTTCTCCTTCCGTTGGTTTTGCCAACATCGGAGGCGTCGTCAAATATTCTTTGAGCTGCTCGAAGGCCTGATCGCATTCTTCGGTCCAAACAAAGTTCTTTGCCTTTCGGAGAGTTTGGAAAAAAGGGAGGCTTTTGTCCGCAGACTTTGATATAAACCTGTTCAATGCTACGATCTTTCCAACTAGGCTTTGTACCTGAGAGATAGTTTTAGGAGGTTTCATTTCAGTTATGGCTCGGATTTTTTCTGGGTTGGCTTCTATTCCGCGTTGGTGAACTAGATATCCCAAGAATTTTCCTGATTTGACACCAAAGGTGCATTTTGCGGGGTTTAACTTCATACGATATTTTCTTAAGATCTGAAAGCATCGATCGAGATGCTTTACATGATCTGCTTCGTTCATACTTTTGACCAGCATGTCGTCCACGTAGACTTCCATCAGTTCTCCGATTAATTCTTTGAACATTAGGTTTACTAACCTTTGGTAAGTAGCTCCGGCATTTCTTAAGCCGAATGGCATTACTATGAAGCAATATACTCCCTGCTCGGTTACGAACGCGGTCTTTTCTTGATTCCGCTCATCCATGTATATTTGGTAAAACCCTTGGAAGGCGTCCATCATACTGAATAATGCGAAGCCAGCTGTCGAGTCGACCAATAAGTCGATCCTTGGCAGGGGGTATGGGTCGCGCGGACACAACTTGTTGAGGTCGGTGAAATCATTACACATCCTCCATTTATTATCTTTTTTATCTCCTTTTGCGACTAGTACGACATTGCATAGCCATTCCGAGAAATGAATTTCTCGGATTTGTTTTGCCTCGAGCAACCTTTCTACCTCGGCTTTGATAATTTTATCTTTCACCGGTCCATGATTTCTCTTCTTCTGCCTGGCGGGTTTCGCCAAAGGATCTATTTTTAGGGAATGCTTGATTATTCGAGGATCAATTCCTTCAATGTCATTTGCGCTCCAAGCGAAGACATCGGCATTGTTTCTGAGGAAGTCGATCAGCATTATTTCTCCTTCTTCGCTCAACTCTGTACCAATTCTCGTCTTTTTGGATGAGTCGCCTTCTACTAGAATTATATCTTTATGTTCAGGGGGTTTCAAAGATAAGTCTAGCGGTTCTTTCCCCTTTTTATCTAATCGATCAGTACTAGGAATTTCAACTTCATTTCTAATGAGATCGCCTTCAATCTTTCTCTTGCTCGGAGTAATGGACTTAGGGTGTTCTTTCATAGTTAACGAAGTACTATAGCAGTCCCAAGCCATGCAATGGTCGTTTGTTATTTCTCCGATGCCTGTATCGGTTGGAAACTTTATCTTCTGATGATAAGTAGAGACAACAGCTCGGAATAGATTGAGAGCAGGTCGTCCCAATATTGCATTATAAGCGAAAGGGGTTTCTACTACTAGAAATTTTACTAGCTTCACTGTCCGGTGTGGTATTTTTCCGAGCGATACGCTTAAGGTTATCGTTCCGCTGGGGATGATTTCGGACCCCCCGAATCCTATTAATGGCGTAGCTACTTTCTGCAAGTTTATCTGCCCCAAGTCCATTTGGGCTAAAACTTCTCGGGAGATAATATTGGCCGAGCTCCCATTATCTATTAAGATTCTCTTGACATTGTAATTTGCTATTTCTAGCGATATTACCATAGGGAAGTCGGGGTTATCCTCTCTTGCGTCCCAGACAATATTTTTAGGTGCTTCGCCTTCATTAAAACTGATCTGCTGATCGTTTGATGGCCTGCTTTCCAGGGTCCAAATTTCTTTTGGGTATTTTGAGTTTCCAATTATGGACCTGGCAGTTCTTCGCCGGGCGTTACGACTATCTCCACCCGCGGGACCCCCGGAGATCGTATGGATAGTTCCATTGATCTGGTCGTGATTCGACTCCTGAATAGGTCGGCGTTCAGGTGATCTTTGATGAGAATTTCTCCTTCGATCAACATTCCGAGGGCTTCTACTTCTTTCCCTTTTACGATTATCTCGCTCTATGTATTCGTCAAGTTTTCCTTGCTCGATAAGTTTCTCAACCTCTCTCTTAAGGTGAAAACAATTCTCCGTTCGATGTCCATGTGCCCTATGGTATTTACAGTATTGATCGTAGTTTCGAGAGCCTGGTCTCGGCTGCGCGATTTTCCTCGCTTCGGGAATCCAGTTATTTCTTTCTAGGACTTCCAATATTTCTTCCATTGGAACATTTAACCTTGGGTGTTCTACATGATTCACCCTGCTTCTGATTGGTTGATCATGGTTTCTTGGTCTTTGGTAGAAATTAGGTTGTCTGTCTTGGTCGGCTTTGTTGTATTCCAGTCGGTGGAAAACATTACCTCTCCTGGAAGATCGCTCGTAATCCAAAGATTTTTGAGTAGGAAACCTCTCGTGCCGTTTGGAGCCTGAGGTGGTGGCTTTGTTTTTGTTTTTATCCTTAAAGGAATTCATCTCTTCTTGGGTCATATACTTAGAAGCCAAGCTCATAATGTCGGCAAACGTTCTCGGTTGTTTTCGACTGAGGGCGTTTCCAAACTGCCTATTTTTAGTGAGGTCGAAGAGGATAGAAATTATGTAGTCGATATTCGGAGAGTCGATTTTGAGTAATTCTACGTTGAACCTCGCCAACCAATTTCTTAGGGATTCTCCCTCTTGTTGGTGTATGGTTCCTAGGTAGCTCATCGGAAGTTTTTGCCTCCTCTGACTGGCAAATTGCTGTATTAGTTTATTGCATAATTCTCGGAAACTGAATATAGAATTGGCCGGCTGTTTGGCAAACCAATCCAGCGCGAGTCCTTCGAATGTTGTTACCATTAGCTTGGCGGTGAATTCGGCGGAGTGGGCATACAAATTCATTATGTTCGTAAAGCTAAAGATATAATCGTCCGGGTCGGTGGTTCCATCATATCGGGGTAGTCTTCCCGGGACCTGTCCCGCGGACTGTGCTTCTTTTATTTCCCTGCAGAAAGGAGAGCAAGCCGCAAGGCTTTCCTGGAGTTCTGCAGTCCGGGCCCACGGGTTCTGAATAGGTCGTAATCGTTGTTCAAGTCGCTCCTGTACCATCCTTTCAATTTCTCGTTCTGAAAATCGAGTCGCTCTCGGTCGATAGGGGATTGTATCATCTATATCATCTTCGATTGGGATGATCGTTCGTTCCTTCGATCCGCTGCGACCTGCTTGTGGTACTCTTCGACCAGTTCTTCTTTGGGGACGGTTGTCGGAGGGTTTAGAATTGACCTGCTGTGGGCTGTGCAG
>CM064878.1:41360382-41480253 GCA_003313485.2 Penstemon barbatus
TGATTTAGCGGATTTCGTCGGGTTTAATTGTATATCAGTGAATTTGTAATATCGGTGGGGTTTACGATATTGGTGTATATATTTGTAGGGCTCTGTTACTTTATTCCGGATGGATCAATCACAAAGAAAAGCAATGATTAAGAACAAGAAGTAAAACCACAAATAAAGCTAATAACACATCAATATGGAGATCAAAATACTATGAATAATATTGATTCTTATTCAGTTGTAATGCCTTAGGCAGAGAATATTTGTGTATCCTTGAAGTAAAGGATTTCGTAGTTGTCTAATACAATCATTAACTAGGTATTTATACAATGTTTAACCTAGTTTTACAAGGAATCATAGTCCTAATAGGACTCGGCCCAAATATCCTTCATGGGTCCGGAGTATTATCTTTAGATCGAAGAGAGCTGTGCTTGGCCGGGTCTGTTAGACGATCCCGATCTGCTTGGATTGGTCTAATCGATCTTAACTTCTTCGTTCGATTCGAGTAATATGTAGGGTGCGAAATAGCCCCCATCAGTACTCCCTCACTTCTTCGAGCGTATAGATAATAGAAGCTCGTAGAAGTAGATAGATCTTTACGACTGTTTCTTTTCTATGAATGGAGCCTCGTTAAAAACCTTACTTAAGAAAAAACCCTGTGGGAAAAAATCTTAAATAAGGAAAAGAGTGCTACATATCATAGATAGTCGTTTTCTCTGTCCAGTTACGAATCGCCACGCGTCTATTCTGGAAGCTTTTTGTGTCCTTCCTTTTTGGCGGGAATATCAGTAGTTGCCATAAGTTCGAAACGTCATTTCTCATTTTCTTATAAATAGGTGACTCTATAGTTCGCCATTTCTCTTTTATACTTCCTTATAACTCGTAATCATTTTCTTGACTAGTCGCTCATCACGCTAAGTTTTTCCGTTTATCGACCTTCATTTTCCGAGAACCAGAATATATGGCTTCTGTGAGAAGATCTTCTTCTAGAGAGGTTGTCGCCCCCGACAATGAGGAGGAGTTGCAATCTAGTGTAACTGATTTTGTCATCCCTGTAGAGGATACTTTTAAGGTACGGATCCTTACTGACGCGGATGTGGCGGCCCGAGCCAAAAAGGGCAAAGGTACTGTTCCTCAAATTTCTGAACCAATTGAGGACGTCGCTTGCGCTTATACAGCGGAGACATTTCCGGAGGTTGTGAATAACTATACTAAATATTTTCCGGAAGGTTCTGAGATAATTCTTCCTTCCTCTACTGATAGGGTCACAACTCCCCCGGAGGGATGTCGAGCCTTTTATACGGCTCACTTTAACAGCGGACTTCGTCTTCCTTTGTCTCCCCTTTCTCGAAGTTTTGAAAACTTTTAGTGTGTGCTTGACACAGCTGGTTCCAAATTCCGTTGCTTTTGTAGTTTGCTTTTCGGTTTTGATGATCGCCAAGGGGTTTAAACCTTCTTTTCGTAACTTTACGCAACTTTTTCGCTTCAATATTTCTAGTTCTTCAAATCGTGGATACTTCTTTCTAGTCAGCGGCTAGTCGAGCAATCTTTGATGCCCCTGTTTCTAGTAATCCCTCATGGAAATCTCATTTCTTCTTCGTTCGTCCTCCGTCTAATCTTCGCTTAGCGGATGGTACGAGTGTGCCTTTTTCATGGGATCATGGTTCTAGTTGGATTTCCGGAGGTCGCTTAGCGACAGGCGAACTGATTCCCGATGATGCTAAGTTTATCGCTGATATCTCCGAATTGCGTGCAAACAAATTTCAAAGTGCTCTTTTGATTGGGGAAGCTTTCCTTCGTAAGGCGGGGTTAAGCATTCATAGTTTTCCCATCAATTCACCATCTGAACCTCTTGGTTAGTAATTTATTTGATCTTAGTGTTGTGATGATATCATTTATTGGGAAGGTACATAATTTATGATTAATTTCTTTTTCAGCTGATATGGTAGAGAATTCTCGACACTCTTCGAAGGGAAAGATGGTGCTTTCGAAATCTTCTAAATCCGTGGAGAACGCGCCTATTGAGCAGAGAGCGTCACGGAAAAGGAAGTTGGAGTTAGGCCATGAATCCGAAGAGGACAGAGAGGAATCATCAGAATCTCCTCAGGAGCCCCCTATTCGTCAGGGCACGGGATCTGGTTATCCTCCTCTTTATCTTAGAACATCTTTAGGCGTTCGAGGATGTCACACCTGGTCGAAGCCTCATCCAACTAATAATCCAGTCGATAGAAAGAGGAGTTATTATGGACGTTCTGGCCAGGATCTTTCTTTAGTCGGAGAAAAACATCCAAGACCTACCCTTGTCGAAATGATCGAGGATCATTTGGAGGGAAAGAGGGCCGCTGGTTATTCCGAGAAGGACTCTCTTATCCACGATGATAATGAGAATGCGATCGATAAGGCAACTCGTGTTCTTTTGTCTGGTGTTTTTACCCGTGATCTGAATAAACTTCTTCATAAGGATCCTCTGGAGAAATTCCAACGAGCTTCTCTTTATGCTGAAAAGGTGATATCCTTTTCCTTTAATCATGTTAACAGATAATTTTAAGGGTCTTCCTTAATTTACTAATCCATCTCTTTTTCTTGCCCTCTTTGCTTGTTCAAACTAAGACGTGTCTTGCGTCATACGCCTATGAGAATGCACTTTGGAAACAACAGTGCGAGTTCTTGGAGGAGAAGAATAAAGCTTTGCTTCGTAAATCCTCCGGTTCAGAGGTTGGTCCCTCAACATCTTCTTTGGTTCCTACCGTAGAGACTTGTGCTACTGGGACTGAAGACCAAGAAATGATAAACAAGGTGATGGAGATTTCTCATGCTCAAGAGCAGGCCAATCAAATGGCTAGAAAGTTAGAGGAATTTCAGTTACAGAGCACGGCTCGAATTAGTGAGTTGGAATCTCAAGTGTCAAGCCTTGAAGCTTCTTTAGAGGAGTACGAGATGGATGTCCCACTTAATGGACTTAGGGATCGATATGGTAGGAATCCCGACGAAAGAGTTGTTCGTGAATTCCTCAATTCCCCTGTTCATACGGCGTTGGTGTATCGGATGGTCGGTCCTTTACTTGAAAATACTTTTAAGAAAGCGATTCATCAGCTGGTCGCTCTGGAGATGATCGATGATCGTCGAAAAGAGTATTTTAAGGCTGCTCATATTCGGTTGAATCGCTATGGTGAACTTTATTCTTCTTCTGAGGTCCCAGATGTTCTATATCAAGGTTTTCCTCTAGCTCACCTTGTCGAAGAATTTGGAAACCCATTGCCAATTCCTCCTTCTGACGTCAATGAAGAGCTCGATAATACTTTTGTTGATCCCGAAGTCGAGGAAGAAGAGGAAGAGGATAATGGTACGACTGAGGTCGTCGGTACCGACCAGAGAATTTCGGATAGTGAGCAGGCTTCTTAAAACAGTGATTTTTTGAATAATCCTTGTAATTATTTTACTCGTAGGTATTAATTGTAATTTTACCTTTTCTTTTCTTTGTACGCTAAACGTTTCGTATTCTGACAGTCGTGTCTTTTCGGCTTCGCCGTAACAATTCAGACAAGTCATTAAATCTGGCGTAATCATTATGCGTGTGTCTTTTCATATTCTAGCGTTTGCTCCAAGGTCATTTTTCCTGTTTCGCGCCCTTTCTTTAGGTCTGACGCGTCCTTTCGTGTAGTATAAATACGAAAGGTAAAAACTTGACTTGTTTTTACTGCTATACTCCTCTCTTGACAGAATACTCGTTTTTTAGTTAGTCGATAAACTTTCTCGATATTAATTTGTTTATTTTCATAATCCGACCATGAGTAACCTCTTTGGTAATACTTCGAAGCGACCTTCCCGTGAGGGCGCTCGTGACACTAGATCCAAAAGGCATCGAAGAGACGGACCGTCGATGGAGCCTCCTCGTTCGTCCCAAACAATTAGGTCGGAGATCGATACCAGTGTTATTGTTTATGAACCTCTCTCTGTGGTAAATTCGTCGTTTCCTGAACCAATCCATTCTACTTCGACTCAAGTAGGAAGCATGCCTTCCCCGGGTCGGTTTGCTTTTGGCGATATGTCCAACGAGGAACCAGCTTATAACATAGCTGTTAGCTCAGATGCTCCTTCCTTTGAGCATGTTTTTCATGGGGGGAATTTTACTGTTTCCCTTCCTTTGTCAGTTTCTACTGCCCCAATCATCAGCGGAGGGCAAACAGGTGATGGCTTTTTTGTCAATCCTTCTATGACACAATCCATTGTGCAGGATTGTCCTGATTACTTGTTTAGCGATACCACTGTGATGACTACTTCCTTTGAATCGGGAGGACCTTCCGGAGGTCGAACCGGTTCCAGGTCTGGCCGCCGAACCGTAATTTCTGCTTCGGGCAAGGAGACCACTGTTAGTCCCGACGGGAGAGAATCTCCTCGTCAATTAGATGATCGATGCATCCTTCAGCAAGTTGATGACATTCTTTTGTCGGAGACTCCACGTTCTGATGGTGTCCCTTTGACCAGCGAACTGCCTGGTTCTGTTGAACCTGATGCTTTGTCATGGGACCTAGGCATGAGTACTATTTTGCCTGGCGAGTTGAGGAAGCTCGAAGGTACCTCCAATGTTCGCCTTGTTCAATCTTTGGTGAAGATATGTGAGCAGGTAAACATATTTCGAATATTTTTCCTGTTCTTTGTTTAGAATTCCTTGTTGTAAGGCGATTTCTCTTATTCTTTCTGTTCTTAGGGCAAGTATTTTGCACTCCAGCTGGGTGTGCAAAATGACGAACTGTGGAATAGTCGGAGAGTTCTTCAGGGTCAGTTGGAGTCCGAGAAAGCTAAAAGCAGGGGTTTGGAGTTGCAGCTGCAACTTGATAAAGATGATCTTCAAAAATTGGAGGCCGAAAAAGTTGTCCTTGAAAAGGAAAGAAATAATTTAGCTCAGGGAGCTGTTCTGGCGGAAGAATCTCGTCGGCAGGCCTATGAGGAAGGTTATGATGCTGGTTATCTAAAGCGTCAAGAAGAGTTGATGGCTTTTGCTGGCAATATGACTCCTCGGAAGGCCGTTTCTGGTAGTCGGCCTGCTGACCGTTCTTCTCAGTGACCTTTGCTCGACCTGGCAGGCCTTGGACTGTCTCTTTTTTTTTTTTTTTTTTTTTTTTTTTATGGCCCGACTTTTGTGCATTTATTTGGGCAGAAATTTTTGTAATGGGAGAAGTACTAAATTGGAAAAGATTGTCTTTTTGTAGGCAGATTCTTGCCTTGATCAATTTCCTTCTGTTGATATACTTCGTTATGCTCATGCTTCCTTCGTGCATAAATATAATGTTCGCTTCAGCAAGTCAGGACCTTTGTTGTTCAAAATCCAGTATATTCCTTTGGTTTACACGCACCAGCATGTTTTACGTCATAATTTAGGCAATAGGTTATTCATATCGATAGTGCTCATCGTCTTGGTCGATGCTCGATCTAAGCCTTGTACTTTTGTCTTTTTTGCGATCTAAAACTTATATAAAGAGGTTATTGTCCCTTTGTTGATCTTCGGTTTTCTTTACGTCATTCTACAGAAAAATGTCCCTTTCAATCTTTTCCAAACCCTTATATTTTCCAGCATCAATTTTTGAACGATATGTTCCTTGGCTAGTGTACCATTATATCATTTTCTTGATATGGGAGGAATTGGAAAATGTAGGTGTTTTAGCCAGATCTACCCTGTTCAGACCTTCTTAAGCAATTCTTTGGTATGTTAGGCAGTGACGTCTTTGCCGTTTAGAATAAGGAGGACTATTCTCCTGATTTCTATGTCAGATATCTTGGACTCCATAGGAGTTTCTGTAAAGCTTAGTCAATAGTCAGTCATATAATGTATGAGGTAGTGACGTCCCTCGTATTGTGAAGGGTTTGGTCTTTTATCTTCTATCTTTTATCGAGCAACTGTCCTTTTCGCTGTGATTTTGAAGCTTATGTCACTTCGTTTGTGGCTTCTAGGCTTTTAAGCTATCGACCATGAAGTATGATCGTTCCAGTATGACCGGTCTGGAGTTCTTTAGGTTTACTTGTGTTATTTGGGTGATCGCTTCGATCCAAGACTTCTCTCGTTGTCGATCAGTTGAGGCGAATAGATGGTGCCGTTCCAACTTATTTGCATTTATTACGGGGAGTCAAAGGGTCGTATTTATGTCCGTTGATCAAATACTTTTTCAGCCGTTGGATCTCTTAGATCTACCCCTATAAATAGGGGGCTGGTTTATATTCTTCATTTGCAATTTACCAAAAAGGATGGAGATCTCAAATTCCTTATATTTTATTCTGCCCTCTGATCCCATTGTCTTCAAAAAATCACATTACTATGAATTATTTGTTCAAAATAGTGAAGTCGTTCCCAGTCTTGTATTGACGGGTCCCATGCCAACCCTACCTTGTATCGACGGGTCCCATGAGATCTCTGCATTAGTCTTCATCATACTAGAGGTCCGTGGTTTCCGTTTGCACATGGTGGGTTCATACTTGCCAGTCACCCCTGTTCTTCGATGTAACCTCAGGAGTGATAGACCACCGGGGTGGCTGGTAAACTTACCGTTTCACGACGGTCCCGAAGAGATGCTGCTCTAGAGTAAAATGTTTTATAGATAAAGTAAAAGCAGTATCTTCTTGCGGGTGAGTGAGCATGGCTTAGCTATCTGGCTGGTAATGTTCATTTCCTCTGGAAGAACATTTGATCTTCAGAGCCTGGCCGTCGAACCAAAGAAGTCGACCATCCTGAGCAGCATGCTTTTTAGGTGTTTTATCATAATCGACGAGGTACTAGGGAGGAGATTGGTGTTTCCGTGGACATTGTCGTGAAGATCGCCGATAACAGAGGATCATCTTATTTAAATCATTGTAATGATCTTTAAGTAGTATGTAGACCTTTGTAACGTATGATTTTGTATGTAACTGATTTGATGAATAAAATATATTTTATCCCTCGTATCTTCCTTGTCGTTAATTCTGTCATAATTTACTTATGAGTAGCATTTTCCGAGCAGACGGTTTTATACTTAGTCTATCTTCAAAACTTCAGGAGTGTTAGCAGATCATTTAGATCGTTAGGAACAGTTCAAGGAGTTTTTATTGAGCGTATCAATGTTTACTCGACTTGTCATAATTTAGAACTTAGGTTTTTATTGTTCAATATTTAACGAGGAGTTTGTATCGAGCGGATCGATGTTTACTCGACTCCTTTTGATTAGACTTAGGTTCTTAACCCAAAAAGTCTTTTCGATATATTGAGGAGTTTTTATTGAGCGGATCAATGTTTACTCGACTCTTTTTTGATTGTACACTTAGGTTTTTAACCAAAAAGTTTTTGGATCGATAAGTTTGAGCGAGGAGTTTTTATTGAGCGGATCAATGTATACTCGACTCGTTTCTTATTAGACTTAGGTTTTTAACCCAAAAAGTCTTTAGATTGTTGTAAATAGATCGAGGAGTGTTTATCGAGCGGATCGATGTTTACTCGACTCGTTTTTGATTGTAGACTTAGGTTTTTAACCAAAAAGTCTTTTTGATCGTTAAGTTTGAGCGATGAGTTTTTATTGAGCGGATCAATGTATACTCGACTCGTTTTTAATTAGACTTAGGTTTTTAGCCCAAAAAGTCTTTTTGATTGTTGTAAATAGATCGAGGAGTGTTTATCGAGCGGATCGATGTTTACTCGACTCGTTTTTGATTGTAGACTTAGGTTTTTAACAAAAAAGTCTTTTTGATCGTTAAGTTTGAGGGAGGAGTTTTTATTGAGCGGATCAATGTATACTCGACTCGTTTTTAATTAGACTTAGGTTTTTAGCCCAAAAAGTCTTTTTGATATATCGAGGAGTTTTTATTGAGCGGATCAATGTTTACTCGACTCGTTTTTGATTGTAAACTTAGGTTTTTAACCAAAAAGTTTTTTTTTTTTTTGATATATCGAGGAGTTTTTATTGAGCGGATCAATGTTTACTCGACTCGTTTTTGATTGTAGACTTAGGTTTTTAACCGAAAAGTCTTTTTGATTGTTGTAAATAGATCGAGGAGTGTTTATCGAGCGGATCGATGTTTACTCGACTCGTTTTTGATTGTAGACTTAGGTTTTTAACCAAAAAGTCTTTTTGATCGTTAAGTTTGAGCGAGGAGTTTTTATTGAGCGGATCAATGTATACTCGACTCGTTTTTGATTAGACTTAGGTTTTTAGCCCAAAAAGTCTTTTTGATATATCGAGGAGTTTTTATTGAGCGGATCAATGTTTACTCGACTCGTTTTTGATTGTAAACTTAGGTTTTTAACCAAAAAGTTTTTTTTTTGATATATCGAGGAGTTTTTATTGAGCGGATCAATGTTTACTCGACTCGTTTTTGATTGTAGACTTAGGTTTTTAACCAAAAAGTCTTTTTGATATATCGAGGAGTTTTTATTGAGCGGATCAATGTTTACTCGACTCGTTTCGTTTCTGACAATATGATTGTGCGATTCCGATGAATGTTTAACCGATATAATTGATATATATAAAATGCCAAAGAAATCTTTAATAATTGAACTTTAGGCCAAGGCCTTTATTACAAAGATTGAAATTTGATAAAGTAAAAAGTAAAATAATGCAGTATAACCTGCTAAAATTTATTTACCATAGTATTTCCTAAGGTTGACAGCATTCCAGGTTCTTGGTAAGGCAGTTCCATCCAAGTGTGCAATTTTGTATGAACCTTTCTTCCCTACGCCAATGACGATGTAAGGTCCATCCCAATTTTGTTGTAACTTTCCCACATGCTTGGATACTTCTACCTTTTTCAAGACCAAATCTCCTTCTTTGAAGGTTCGGATGCGTACCTTTTGATTGTATGCTTTCTCCATATTAGCTTTTGTGGCTTGTAAGCGCACAGCAGCTTTATCTCTTAAAGCTTCTGTTAAATCAATGTCATTTTCTCTTGACTTTTCATTTTCTTTATCATCGAACATTTCTACTCTTGGCGTTGGGATTAGGGTTTCCACAGGGATAACCGCTTCCGACCCATATACCAAGCTAAATGGGGTTTCCCCAGTTGAGCTCCTTACTGTGGTCCGATTAGCCCATAATACTCCTGGGAGTTCATCAAGCCATTTTCCTTTGGCTGCTCCTAATCTTTTTTCCAAAGATTTTATTATCTCTCGGTTTGCTACTTCAGTTTGTCCATTTGCTCGAGGATGTCCTACCGAGGTAAAATTCTGTTGAATTCCAAGTTTTGTACACCATTCTATTATCTGTTTCCCCGCGAATTGAGTTCCATTATCGGAGATAAGGACCCTTGGGATGCCGAATCGACAGACTATGAATTTCCATAGGAAATTGATAACTTGGAATTGGGTTATTCGTGCGAGGGCGACGCATTCTATCCATTTGCTGAAGTATTCTACAGCGACCAGGACATAGGATTTCTTAGATCTGGCCGCTGGGAAAGGTCCCACGATGTCCATTCCCCACTGATCGAATGGCCAACAAACTGGAATAGGGTGCATGTTTTCTGCTGGTCGATGACATATGTTAGCATGGATCTGGCAGTGATGACATTCTTGGACATATTTAGCGGCATCTTTATTGATGGTCGGCCAATAGTAAGCCGTCCTGAGACATTTTAAAGCCAATGCCCTTGATCCGCTGTGGTTTCCTGCATCCCCATCATGTATTTCTCGTAGTATATCGATGGTTTGTGATTCAGGTACGCATTTCAGAAGAATCCCTGATACTGATCTTCGGTAGAGTTTTCCTTCTACCAGTGTATATTTCGGAGCTCGATATCTTATTTTCCGAGCTTCATTTTGGTCAGGTGGTAATTTTCCTTCTCTAAGATAGTCTATCATTGGGGTCATCCAGTTTTCTTCGGCTTCTTCGATTTCCATTATATCGACTACTGGCGTTTCGTCGATGTCGATTGCTGGTGTATTAGAGACCAACCAGTTGATCACCCGTTCGGTCTTTCCGTCATGGGATCCTGTGAATTTTGATAGCTGATCGGCCCATTTATTTTCCGAACGTGGTATGTTCTGGATACTAAAACTTTCAAATTTCTCAGCTAGAGTTTTCACTTTGGCGAGGTATTTGACCATGTTGAATTCCTTAGCCTCGTATAGGCCTTCTATCTGTCTTTGCACTAATTCTGAATCAGTTAGTACCTTAAGACTTTTTATATTGGCTTTGATCGCCATCTCCATTCCTGCGATTAATGCTTCATATTCAGCTTCATTGTTTGTCACAACGAAGTCCAGTGTTATCGCGTAATTTAAATCTTCCTTATTAGGTCCGGTGAAGTTGATTCCGGCGCCTCCTCCTTCTCGGCATGAAGCACCATCGACATGCATTAGCCAAGTTTGATCTTCAATGATCAAAACATCGTCGTTGGGGCAGCTCGATGATTCAGTAGCCTGTGTCGGTGTTTCTAATATAAAATCGGCCAACACTTGGGCCTTGATGGCAATCCTTGGTTTGTAGTCTACCTCGAACTGACTGAGTTCGATGGCCCATTTGATTAGTCGACCGGAGGCTTCTGGTTTAGCTAGAACTTGCCTTAGCGGTTGATTCGTCAAAACGATAATTCGGTAAGTTAAGAATTAGGGTTGGAGTTTTCGTGCGGCCACTACTAAGGCCAGTGTGAATTTTTCTATTTCTAAGTAATTCTTCTCCGCCCCTTGTAATAACTTGCTGAGATAATATACGGGCTTATGCTCTGAGCCCTCGACTTTGATTAGTACTGAACTTATCGCTACGTCGGAGATGGAGATGTACATATACAATGGTTCTCCTTCCGTTGGTTTTGCCAACATCGGAGGCGTCGTCAAATATTCTTTGAGCTGCTCGAAGGCCTGATCGCATTCTTCGGTCCAAACAAAGTTCTTTGCCTTTCGGAGAGTTTGGAAAAAAGGGAGGCTTTTGTCCGCAGACTTTGATATAAACCTGTTCAATGCTACGATCTTTCCAACTAGGCTTTGTACCTGAGAGATAGTTTTAGGAGGTTTCATTTCAGTTATGGCTCGGATTTTTTCTGGGTTGGCTTCTATTCCGCGTTGGTGAACTAGATATCCCAAGAATTTTCCTGATTTGACACCAAAGGTGCATTTTGCGGGGTTTAACTTCATACGATATTTTCTTAAGATCTGAAAGCATCGATCGAGATGCTTTACATGATCTGCTTCGTTCATACTTTTGACCAGCATGTCGTCCACGTAGACTTCCATCAGTTCTCCGATTAATTCTTTGAACATTAGGTTTACTAACCTTTGGTAAGTAGCTCCGGCATTTCTTAAGCCGAATGGCATTACTATGAAGCAATATACTCCCTGCTCGGTTACGAACGCGGTCTTTTCTTGATTCCGCTCATCCATGTATATTTGGTAAAACCCTTGGAAGGCGTCCATCATACTGAATAATGCGAAGCCAGCTGTCGAGTCGACCAATAAGTCGATCCTTGGCAGGGGGTATGGGTCGCGCGGACACAACTTGTTGAGGTCGGTGAAATCATTACACATCCTCCATTTATTATCTTTTTTATCTCCTTTTGCGACTAGTACGACATTGCATAGCCATTCCGAGAAATGAATTTCTCGGATTTGTTTTGCCTCGAGCAACCTTTCTACCTCGGCTTTGATAATTTTATCTTTCACCGGTCCATGATTTCTCTTCTTCTGCCTGGCGGGTTTCGCCAAAGGATCTATTTTTAGGGAATGCTTGATTATTCGAGGATCAATTCCTTCAATGTCATTTGCGCTCCAAGCGAAGACATCGGCATTGTTTCTGAGGAAGTCGATCAGCATTATTTCTCCTTCTTCGCTCAACTCTGTACCAATTCTCGTCTTTTTGGATGAGTCGCCTTCTACTAGAATTATATCTTTATGTTCAGGGGGTTTCAAAGATAAGTCTAGCGGTTCTTTCCCCTTTTTATCTAATCGATCAGTACTAGGAATTTCAACTTCATTTCTAATGAGATCGCCTTCAATCTTTCTCTTGCTCGGAGTAATGGACTTAGGGTGTTCTTTCATAGTTAACGAAGTACTATAGCAGTCCCAAGCCATGCAATGGTCGTTTGTTATTTCTCCGATGCCTGTATCGGTTGGAAACTTTATCTTCTGATGATAAGTAGAGACAACAGCTCGGAATAGATTGAGAGCAGGTCGTCCCAATATTGCATTATAAGCGAAAGGGGTTTCTACTACTAGAAATTTTACTAGCTTCACTGTCCGGTGTGGTATTTTTCCGAGCGATACGCTTAAGGTTATCGTTCCGCTGGGGATGATTTCGGACCCCCCGAATCCTATTAATGGCGTAGCTACTTTCTGCAAGTTTATCTGCCCCAAGTCCATTTGGGCTAAAACTTCTCGGGAGATAATATTGGCCGAGCTCCCATTATCTATTAAGATTCTCTTGACATTGTAATTTGCTATTTCTAGCGATATTACCATAGGGAAGTCGGGGTTATCCTCTCTTGCGTCCCAGACAATATTTTTAGGTGCTTCGCCTTCATTAAAACTGATCTGCTGATCGTTTGATGGCCTGCTTTCCAGGGTCCAAATTTCTTTTGGGTATTTTGAGTTTCCAATTATGGACCTGGCAGTTCTTCGCCGGGCGTTACGACTATCTCCACCCGCGGGACCCCCGGAGATCGTATGGATAGTTCCATTGATCTGGTCGTGATTCGACTCCTGAATAGGTCGGCGTTCAGGTGATCTTTGATGAGAATTTCTCCTTCGATCAACATTCCGAGGGCTTCTACTTCTTTCCCTTTTACGATTATCTCGCTCTATGTATTCGTCAAGTTTTCCTTGCTCGATAAGTTTCTCAACCTCTCTCTTAAGGTGAAAACAATTCTCCGTTCGATGTCCATGTGCCCTATGGTATTTACAGTATTGATCGTAGTTTCGAGAGCCTGGTCTCGGCTGCGCGATTTTCCTCGCTTCGGGAATCCAGTTATTTCTTTCTAGGACTTCCAATATTTCTTCCATTGGAACATTTAACCTTGGGTGTTCTACATGATTCACCCTGCTTCTGATTGGTTGATCATGGTTTCTTGGTCTTTGGTAGAAATTAGGTTGTCTGTCTTGGTCGGCTTTGTTGTATTCCAGTCGGTGGAAAACATTACCTCTCCTGGAAGATCGCTCGTAATCCAAAGATTTTTGAGTAGGAAACCTCTCGTGCCGTTTGGAGCCTGAGGTGGTGGCTTTGTTTTTGTTTTTATCCTTAAAGGAATTCATCTCTTCTTGGGTCATATACTTAGAAGCCAAGCTCATAATGTCGGCAAACGTTCTCGGTTGTTTTCGACTGAGGGCGTTTCCAAACTGCCTATTTTTAGTGAGGTCGAAGAGGATAGAAATTATGTAGTCGATATTCGGAGAGTCGATTTTGAGTAATTCTACGTTGAACCTCGCCAACCAATTTCTTAGGGATTCTCCCTCTTGTTGGTGTATGGTTCCTAGGTAGCTCATCGGAAGTTTTTGCCTCCTCTGACTGGCAAATTGCTGTATTAGTTTATTGCATAATTCTCGGAAACTGAATATAGAATTGGCCGGCTGTTTGGCAAACCAATCCAGCGCGAGTCCTTCGAATGTTGTTACCATTAGCTTGGCGGTGAATTCGGCGGAGTGGGCATACAAATTCATTATGTTCGTAAAGCTAAAGATATAATCGTCCGGGTCGGTGGTTCCATCATATCGGGGTAGTCTTCCCGGGACCTGTCCCGCGGACTGTGCTTCTTTTATTTCCCTGCAGAAAGGAGAGCAAGCCGCAAGGCTTTCCTGGAGTTCTGCAGTCCGGGCCCACGGGTTCTGAATAGGTCGTAATCGTTGTTCAAGTCGCTCCTGTACCATCCTTTCAATTTCTCGTTCTGAAAATCGAGTCGCTCTCGGTCGATAGGGGATTGTATCATCTATATCATCTTCGATTGGGATGATCGTTCGTTCCTTCGATCCGCTGCGACCTGCTTGTGGTACTCTTCGACCAGTTCTTCTTTGGGGACGGTTGTCGGAGGGTTTAGAATTGACCTGCTGTGGGCTGTGCAGCGAGCGTCGCTCACTTGCTGGGCTGTCAGCTTGTTGAGAGGTCCGTTCGTTCGGCCTTGGTATTCCTTGCGCGGGAGTTGCCCCGGGAGCCGTGACGTTTCGAGGAATTTGGTCTAAAACTAGCAATTCTTCTGGAGAGAGTGACTTGAAAAGCATTGCTATTTGTTTCAGTTTTTCCTGAGCGCCAGGGAGAGGAACGGGTATTACGGGAACTTCCGGTACTTCTGGTATCGTACCGGTAAGACCTCCTTGGTGTTCCTGCTGACGGGAACGGGTATCTGGGAGATTTTCATTGGTGTTGGGATTGTTGTTATCGTTGTTGTCTTGTGGATCTTCAGATGTGTTGTGGCCTGTGGTCGTATTGCTTCTCGCTCCAACGCGAGCGCTTTTCCTTGGGCGAGCCATGTGTCGATTCGAATAATTAACCTAGCCCCATGGTGGGCGCCAACTGATTTAGCCGGATTTCGTCGGGTTAATTGTATATCAGTGAATTTGTAATATCGGTGGGGTTTACGATATTGGTGTATATATTTGGTAGGGCTCTGTTACTTTATTCCGGATGGATCAATCACAAAGAAAAGCAATGATTAAGAACAAGAAGTAAAACCACAAATAAAGCTATCAACACATCAATATGGAGATCAGAATGCTATGAATAATATTGATTCTTATTCAGTTGTAATGCCTTAGGCAGAGAATATTTGTGTATCCTTGAAGTAAAGGATTTCGTAGTTGTCTAATACAATCATTAACTAGGTATTTATACAATGTTTAACCTAGTTTTACAAGGAATCATAGTCCTAATAGGACTCGGCCCAAATATCCTTCATGGGTCCGGAGTATTATCTTTAGATCGAAGAGAGCTGTGCTTGGCCGGGTCTGTTAGACGATCCCGATCTGCTTGGATTGGTCTAATCGATCTTAACTTCTTCGTTCGATTCGGGTAATATGTAGGGTGCGAAATAGCCCCCATCACTTTCGAATTCTTAATTCTCCACTACCACCGTAGACCAAGAACAAATCCTTAGTCTTTGTCAAGAGCTTAAGGATATCTTTTACGGTGATCCAGTACTTCTTCACTGGAGTTTGACTAGCAACTGCTCGCGATACTTGAGCAAGTTCTACGTTTGGTCTAGTACATAGTAAAGCTTGCCACATGCAACCTTTTGTTTGAAACATAAAGTATTTAAGACATTCTCCTTTATTCTCATTTGATATATGGCACATTGATTTTGGAACAAGGGATACAGTGTCTCACTGGAAGCAATCCTTTCTTGGATTATTCATACTGAATATTTCCAGTATTGATTCTATGTACTTAGATTTAGAGAGTGTCAGCATCTTTTCTGATCTACTTCTATAGATACATATCCCAATACGCAAGATGCTTCTCCTAAATCTTTCATGGAGAATTGCATGGACAACCATGCTTTATCGATGCTAACATTCCGATATTATCCCAGATAACCAGAACATTATCGACATATAAAATATGAGATTCATCGCACTCCCACTAATTTTCTTGTACATTCATGGTTCATACTCGTTTTGATGAAGTCAAATGCCTTGACTGTCTCATCTGAACAAATGTGAGTCTTGAATGGATTCAGACATTGCTACTGGAGAAAAAAGTTTCATTAAAGTCTGTTCCAGAACTTTGTGAATAGCCTTTTTACCACTAGTAGATTCTTAGAGGCAAAACCTCTCCATTCATTCCAAGTTTAAATATCCACTTACAACTTATAGCCATCTTATAGGGATAAATCCCTCGGGTGGATCAATCAAGGTTATACCTTGTTAGAATGGATGGGATCCATTTTGGTTTGCATGAATTCCAGTCATGCAAGTGCGTCTACATCCAAATGTAGCTTCTTCGTATATGGTGAAACCATATCGTTCAAGATCTTCATGAACTTGATCAGATCTACGAAGTATTGGTGTACTTGATGGTTTAGTAGTTTCTGGATTAACTCCCACTGTTTGCGGGGATGGGTCCAAATCTTGAACTTCATCAAGTTCCATGACGTTTCCATTTCCTTTGACGATAAATTCATCAACAGAGGAACAGGTATTTAGAAGAAACGATTGTTTCTCATTGTCGTGGAACAGCTATCCAATGGATTTCGTTGGATACCCCACAATTACATACAATTGGATCTACTAGCCAATTTATCTCCTTTCCCGTTTCTACCATCGGCAGGAGATCTCCTTACTCAGAAGTAAGAGCATAGAGGTATTTTGCCATACCTTTCTTGGTAAAGCTATGTAGGCACGAACTTTTGAAGGTACTTTGCTCAGTATCTTCGATGCAGTCAAGAGGACCAACTCCTAGAATGCATAAGGAAGCTTAACAAAACTCAATATGGATTGAACAATGCCTAACAATGTTAGATTCCATCTCTTTAGACACTTCAATAAGTTGAGGCGTCTTAGGAGGAGTTTGTTGTATGAGAACCATATTCTCATTGAGATAATTGAGGAATCCTTGACAAGTATTTGCAATCTCGATTAGATCTAATGGTCGTAATACAATGTCTTTGTTGATTCTCTACTTCGTATTGAAATACCTTTCTTGGTTTTTCGGATTTCTATCTCACTAGATACATTTTCCACTAACGACCAAGGTCATTAGCAAAAAGCACGAAGTATGAGTAATCTCCTCTCACAGTAACTTTTAGTGATCCATATTCATGGATTAAATCCAGATTTGGTTCGCTCTGGATTCGCTGTGACGGGAGATCTGGTCATCTCTCCTTTGAGACATGATTCGCAGGTTGGAAGTTCGTCCATTGTTCTATTTTTCAAGAAGCTTAGGCGAAACCAACTTTTGAATCCTACTCTTGGAGATGTGTCCAAGTCTAGCGTACCAAAGTTATGGACTATTATCTTTGTATTAATTTGAACTTCACACATTAATTCAATAAGTTAATGGTTTAATTCAATTAATTTACTTCCTTTCAATTAACTCCTTTAATTGCTTCCTTTTTCCTTTTCAATTAACCCTTTAATTGAAACGTTGCTTAATTAATTAGATCATCTAATCAATTAAATATATCAGTGCCTTTCTAAGATGCAGTAGGATAATTCGACTTTTAGGCTACTTGCGTTCTTTTGACTACCTTTATGGTCGAATTTAGAAGAGAATAAATTCTTCTTCATTTTACTCTTCTTTGACTTTACAGTCCATGAAGTGTAAATGATCATGACAGGTTTATCCTATTTGCCTTTAACCAATACTTTGGTTGATTCATGAAATGTGATCAACTTATCAAATAAGATCAGTGTATTTCAAGAGTCATTTGAATGAGCAGGAAGAGAATTTAGGAGGAAGTTAATGTTAAGATCACTTGCAGGCTTACGTTTAATCGATCCAGTTTTCAACTAGATTGATAAAACAAAGACAGTGATCCTTGACACTAGTTCCTTCATTTATTCTCGAGTTTTGAAACAATTCCTTAGAAGTCTCGAATCAAATCGATTCAAAACTACTCCTCAAAACAAGCCTTTTGAGGTGGATGTTTGTTTCATAAGACTGGTCCTCAAAACAGGCCTTTTGAGGTTTGTTTCAGAAGCTTCAGACATGCTCCTCATGTTGCTTCCATAGCTCGTTCAATCTTGATGCTTATTTGAGGAAACGATCATTAAGATTCCCATACTCTATAGGTGATACGTTTCACTTTTGAGATTCATCTTTATATGAGGAAACAATCATTAATAGTCCCATATTCTACAGGTGATTCGTTTCTTATATTTTGACTTATCTCGGAAGCACATAAGGCATAGGCTCGTCGTTTAAGAACATCATTCCCACTTTTGGAATTTAAGACAATTCTCAAATTTCTTGCCTAGTCGATATTTTGATCCAGTCATTTTAATAGTCGAGGATAAATAGTAAAATGGATAATTAAAGATATATCAGTATCCTAAAGAGAAGACAAACATTCAGCGGACTAGTTAATGAATTATACTTATAATCTACGAAGGTTGGACTTTCTATCGTAAAAGTTTTCCCACTATTTTATCGAAACAATTTACCCCTTCAATTGTTCGGGAAATTCTATTTCCTAGTAGGTCTTCACATCCCAGCGGCAATTAATTGCACCCACGACTCGTGGCCATACAACCAATTCCCCAGGTAGGCATACTTATTGCCAATTGTGTCACCTCACCACTTTCAAGCTATTTTGCCTCGGTTTTCACATTTATCTAGCACTGCTACATCATAAATGTTACTAATCGTTATGTATAACCCATCAATCATGATGAGCAACGGGCCCGGTCGCGAATTTTCCGTAACTAGGTATCGGTTGATATTCACATCCCGACCAGTCTTCACCCTTGTCGTGTTTAGTTAAAAACAGGAGTCAAGGAGTTTCGTGTATTGTCCATTTCTTTGACTCGGGTGCCAGACTCTAGATCACCTCTGTCAATAAGTAGACAACATACACTAGTTCTTATTGATGGAAGGCTTGGATCTTTAAAACTTCATTTTAAATGTACCCAATAGACTTAATATTAAATTCGAGAGGGGAATTTCTGGTTTGAAAGTTATACTAACTCTCATCGAGATCTCACCGATTCAATTATGCTTTATCTTTTATTACGATCTAGATTCTAGTGCGCATCTCATACAAGCTAAATATAAATCGACAAATAAATAAAAGCCATACAAGCCTAGCATGCATACTACCACAATATGTTATCGATTAGGAGCCTCCTATGTGGGCCATCATCGAGTCAATGATGTTGGCACTATTGGTCAATCTAAAGGGTTTGCAAACAGGCCTATGTTATTACACAATGTACCACGCATACATGGCCTTCATATCTTCTTGGGCTCCCACCTTGCTTGTAAACGGGCCTCCATCCTAATCTAGGAAAGCAGTATAGCCCTATTCTATTACAAAGGCTCAAAATGGCCCAAAAAATATAATAGGCTCGCAGGCCCAATAAAAATCAAACATTAAATTAAACCAATCACATCTACCCTAAGGTCAAGGCTCGACGCGATCGAAAACCACATAAACATTTCACGTAGAGCAAGAAACATGCAAACATCCTTTACCTATTTCTCTCTTAATTTTAAAACAACCTTTTAAAACTAACTTCCTATGATCTTACTTTTTAGTCACTACTAATTATGACAAAATAAATATTCGGGTAAACAAAAATAAATTTTCTGCTCAAATTCAGATTTTGTTTTTCAACTTTTGAAAATTACATTTTTGGCCCCTCGACTTTCAAAAATTGCACTTTGACACCAAAACTTTTAAAAAGTTACAAAAACACCCCAAAACAGATTCGGGCAGCAGACCAGAAAATAAAATTTTGAATTCTGAAAATTTTCAATTTTTCAAACAGACCCTTGAAGTTTTGATAATTGCAAAACAGCCCCCAAACTTTCGGAAATTAAAAAAGGACCCAAAAAAGCTGTGCGACCAGATTTGCAAAACAGTCCAGAATTTTTGAAATTTCCAGATTCTTAAAATTTGAATTTTCAGCCCTTTAAAACCCTAATTTGCGATTATTTTGCATAAAGTCCTGAAGTTTTCAAAAACTATAAATTCGCCACAGATCTGAAAAAGCAGTTTTACCCAATCATAGATCAAGTCATAACAAGCAAGAATCAATTTACAGAACATAATTATCACGTGTTCTCATACACATAATTAAACATATACGGTGAACACACATTATGTTCAGGCTTTTCATATAATAAGTATGGAGTTGGCTCACATATCACAGTTGAGTTGCCTCGATTGTTAGAACAACAAAGAGTGCGGAATTTTAAAAATTTTCGAAGCACCCATGGTCCAATATATTAGATCTCCATATTATGTATATAAAAGCATGAAACAAAACACACAATGTATTAAAACAAGGGGGTTTCGATTTTTACCTCACCACAGGCAAAGTGGTTGCAACCTCCAACTCTAATTCTGATTCTGGTTCACGAGAGTGATCCAAATGTCTCACCTCCAGAGTTTAGTCCACACCAATTGGATTCTGGTGACACCTCAGGCTCATAACTGGATCTAGTAGATTTGTTATTAAAGGACTGTGCAGATCTACTTGGCAGAGCAAGATCCATCACGAGGGAACGAGGGAGAACTCACGGCGGCACTATAGCAGCTCACGGCCAGGAGGAGGCGGCGGCTACTTGGTGGCGGCGCAGGGTTGGGGCGGCAGCTAGGTGCAGAGAAGGCTAGGGTTTATGTGCTAGGGTATTAGCTTTCTGAGCTCTGGTAGAACTCTATTTATAAGCCTCCTTCTTGACCTAGGTTTGCAAGACTCCTTATGGGCTTTTAATTAAAGGCCCATGTCTTGCAAGCATTCTTTTAATTAACCACATTAATTAAATACCTAGTCCATATTATTTAATAAATTAATATTTACTTTAATTAATTAGATCAACTAATTAATCTCCCACTTGAATTAATAGTTTAATTCATTTAATTGATTTAATTACAATTAAATCAATTAATTCCTTTTATAACAGTCACCGTCCAATTGTATTGTGTGTGACCCTCTGGGTTCACCATCAATTGGCAGTAGGCCCACGAATTCCTCGTGATTTAATTTATGAACAATAAATTGCTCCGGTCAATTAAACAACCTTTAATTGACCACTCCTAGAATCAAATCCTCTATTAACTCAGGAGTACCCACATTTCATGGTCGATGTCTAGCCACAAGCCCATGAAGCCCAACTTCAGGTGAATTGATATTTGTGAACCTCGTCTCTCTTATGACTTCCATGTACATACGGTCCTTCTATCGACTAATTTTCCCGATCAAGACTTAGGGTGTGTGAATTGATCGGCACCTCTAAATATGTCTCGATAACTATACTTTCTAATTCGGGATAATATTCCAATGTGACTGCTAAATTTGGAAACCCCTTTCCAAATCCGTCACTGACTGCGGCCGCAGATTCCTCGGATATATTATCTAAGAATCGTATAGGAAATTCTCTGATCCATTAGGATGAGTCGGTAGATTCGATATTGGTACTAACCACTCGCGTACATTACTATACGCACCCAACCTAAGCATGTTATGATCAAGCAAAGTGATCTATACCTAGATCTAAGTACGCACATTCATGCACCGAATTCGCCCTAGCACCTCAAGTCAGAGGACTAAATCGTACACTATTATAAGCCTTGAGAAACATCCCATCACCGATATGCGTCATGCAATTCCACAATGGGTTTCTCTGTCCGGGTCGTTCAATGCGTTCGATCCTCTATCGAACCACCTACTCATATGCACTAGCCTCAAATGCCTTGCTCATGAAACGCTACAAATTCACTCCATGTAAATCATGCATACTCGTACAAGTCTTGACGATTCCTACGATGTCCCATCTCGTTTCGGAATCTATGACTTGAAACAGTTTTAAGATGACGACCTTAGAAACTATTTCATGATTGCACTCAATACTGAAGTGAATCGTCCCATAGTCAAATGTAATCTAAGGATTTCATCCAATCGCTTAAATGTATTCGCGAGAGATGAAGTTGGCCATTGTTTATCCTTATACACATATAAATAAACATGCGTATTAAGTCATTTATACTAAAGAAAGATAATGATAGTTCAGTACAAGCTAAATGTATTGGCTTGCAGGGCACTATTCCATCAATAAGTCCATATGTAGCAGCTCCAAAATCCTTGTAGAAGATTGGTGCTTCTTGCTCTTGAAGGATGATTTGATTTGTTTACCCTTCTGACAGGCGTCATAGAGCTTATCTTTGCTCATGACTGTTTTTGGAATTCTTTCAACCAGATCATTCTTGATAAGTCTGTTTTGATGGGGGCTATTTCGCACCCTACATATTACTCGGATCGAACGAAGAAGTTAAGATCAATTCGACCAATCCTAACAGATCGGGATCGTCTTACAGACCCGGCCAAGCGCAGCTCTCTTCGATCAAAAGATGATACTCCGGACCCATGAAGGATATTTGGGCCGAGTCCTATTAGGACTATGTTTCCTTGTAACGCTAGGTTTAACATTGTATAAATACCTAGTTAATCATTGTATTAGACAACTACGAAATCCCTTTACTTCAAGAACACACAAATATACTCTGCCTAAGGCACTACAACTGAATAAGATTCAATATTATTCATAGTATTTTGATCTCCATATTGATGTGTTATTAGCTTTATTTGTGGTTTTACTTCTTGTTCTTGATTATTGCTTTTCTTTGTGATTGATCCATCCGGAATAAAGTAACAGAGCCCTACTAAATATATACACGGATATCGTAAACCCCACCGATATTACAAATTCACTGATATACAATTAACCCGACGAAATCAGGTTAAATCAGTTGGCGCCCACCGAGGGGCTAGGTTAATTATTCGATTGACACATGGCTCGCCCAAGGAAAAGCGCTCGTGTTGGAGCGAGAAACAATACAACCACCGGCCATAACACATCGGAAGATCCACAAGACAACAACGATAACAACAATCCCAACACCAATGAAAATCTCCCAGATACCCGTTCCCGTCAGCAGGAACACCAAGGGGGTCTTACCGGTGCAATACAAGAAGAACCGGAAGTTACCGAAATACCCGTTCCTCTCCCAGGCACTCAGGAAAAACTGAAACAAATAGCAATGCTCTTCAAATCACTCTCTCCAGAAGAATTGCTAGTTTTAGACCAAATTCCTCGAAACGATACGGCTCCCAGGACAACTCCCGCACCAAGAATGCCAAGACCGAACGAACGGACCTCTCAACAAGCTGACAGCCCAGCAAGTGAGCGACGCTCGCTACACAGCCCACAGCAGGTCAATTCTAAACCCTCCGATAACCGTCCCCGAAGAAGAACTGGTCGAAGACTACCACAAGCGGGTCGCAGCGGATCGAAGGAACGGACGATCATCCCAATCGAAGATGATGTAGATGATGCAATCCCAGATCGACCGAGAGCGACTCAATTCTCAGAAAGAGAAATTGAAAGGATGGTACAGGAGCGACTCGAACAACGATTACGATCTGTTCAAAACCCATGGGCCCGGACTGCAGAACTCCAGGAAAGTCTTGCGGCTTGCTCTCCTTTCTGCAGGGAAATAAAAGAAGCACAGTCCGCGGGACAGGTCCCGGGAAGACTACCCCGATATGATGGAACCACCGACCCGGACGATTATATCTTTAGCTTTACGAACATAATGAATTTATATGCCCACTCCGCCGAATTCACCGCCAAGTTAATGGTGACAACATTCGAAGGACTCGCGCTGGATTGGTTTGCCAAACAGCCGGCCAACTCTATATTCAGTTTCCGAGAATTATGCAATAAACTAACGCAGCAGTTTGCCAGTCAAAAGAGACAAAAACTTCCTATGAGCTACCTAGGAACCATACACCAACAAGAGGGAGAATCCCTAAGAAATTGGTTGGCAAGATTCAACGTAGAATTACTCAAAATCGACTCTCCGAATATAGATTACATAATTTCTATCCTCTTCGACCTCACTAAAAATAGGCAGTTTGGAAACGCCCTCAGTCGAAAACAACCAAGAACGTTTGCCGACATTATGAGCTTGGCGTCTAAGTATATGACCCAAGAAGAGATGAATTCCTTTAAGGATAAAAACAAAAACAAAGCCACAACTTCAGGCTCCAAACGGCATGACAGGTTTCCTACCCAAAAATCTTTGGATTACGAGCGATCTTCCAGGAGAGGTAATGTTTTCCAGCGACTGGAATACAACAAAGCCGACCAAGATAGGCAACCTAATTTCTACCAAAGACCAAGAAGCCGTGAGCAAGCAATCAGAAGCAGGGTGAATCATGTAGAACACCCAAGGTTAAATGTTCCAATGGAAGAAATATTGGAAGTTCTAGAAAGAAATAATTGGATTCCCGAGGCGAGGAAAATCGCGCAGCCGGGACCAGGGTCTCGAAACTACGATCAATACTGTAAGTACCATAGGGCACATGGACATCGAACGGAGAATTGTTTTCACCTTAAGAGAGAAGTTGAGAAACTAATCGAGCAAGGAAAACTTGACGAATACATAGAGCGAGATAATCGTAAAAGGGAAAGAAGTAGAAGCCCTCGGAACGGTGATCAAAGGAGAAGTTCTCATCAAAGGTTACCTGAACGCCGACCTACTCAGGAGTCGAATCACGACCAAATCAATGGAACTATCCATACGATATCCGGGGGTCCCGCGGGTGGAGATAGTCGTAACGCCCGACGAAGAACAACCCGATCCATAATTGGAAACTCAAAATACCCAAAAGAAATTTGGACCCTGGAAAGCAGGCCAGCAAACGATGAGCCGATCAGCTTTAATGAAGGCGAAGCACCTAAAAATATTGTCTGGGACGCAAAAGAGGATAACCCCGACTTCCCAATGGTAATCTCGCTAGAAATAGCAAACTAAGATGTCAAGAGAATCCTGATCGATAATGGGAGCTCAGCCAATATTATCTCCCGAGAAGTTTTAACCCAAATGGACTTGGGGCAGATAAACTTGCAGAAAGTAGCTACGCCATTAATAGGATTCGGGGGGTCCGAAATCATCCCCAGCGGAACGATAACCTTAAGCGTATCGCTCGGAAAAATACCTCACCGGACAGTGAAGCTAGTAAAATTTCTAGTGGTAGAAACCCCTTTCGCTTATAACGCAATATTGGGACGACCTGCTCTCAATCTATTCCGAGCTGTTGTCTCTACTTATCATCAGAAGATAAAGTTTCCAACCGATAGAGGCATCGGAGAAATAACAAAAGACCATTGCATGGCTTGGGACTGCTACAGTACTTCGTTAACTATGAAAGAACACCCTAAGTCTATTACTCCGAGCAAGAGAAAGATCGAATGCGATCTCATTAGAAATGAGGTTGAAATTCCTAGTACTGATCGATTAGATAAAAAGGGGAAAGAACCGCTAGACTTATCCTTGAAACCCCCTGAACATAAAGATATAATTCTAGTAGAAGGCGACTCATCCAAAAAGACAAGAATTGGTACAGAATTGAGCAAAGAAGGAGAAATAATGCTGATCGACTTCCTCAGAAACAATGCCGACGTCTTCGCTTGGAGCGCAAATGACATTGAAGGAATCGATCCTCGAATAATCAAGCATTCCCTAAAAATAAATCCTTTGGCGAAACCCGCCAGACAGAAGAAGAGAAATCATGGACCGGTGAAAGATAAAATTATCAAAGCCGAGGTAGAAAGGTTGCTCGAGGCAAAATAAATCCGAGAAATTCATTTCTCGGAATGGCTATGCAATGTCGTACTAGTAGCAAAAGGGGATAAAAAAGATAATAAATGGAGGATGTGTAATGATTTCACCGACCTTAACAAGTTGTGTCCACGCGACCCATACCCCCTCCCAAGGATTGACTTATTGGTCGATTCGACAGCTGGCTTCGCGTTATTCAGTATGATGGACGCCTTCCAAGGGTTTTACCAAATATACATGGATGAGCGGGACCAAGAAAAGACTGCATTCGTAACCGAGCAGGGAGTATATTGCTTCATAGTAATGCCATTTGGCTTAAGAAATGCCGGAGCTACTTACCAAAGGTTAGTAAACCTAATGTTCAAAGAATTAATCGGAGAACTGATGGAAGTCTACGTGGATGACATGCTGGTCAAAAGTATGAACGAAGCGGATCACGTAAAACATCTCGATCGATGCTTTCAGATCTTAAGAAAATATCGTATGAAGTTAAACCCCGCAAAATGCACCTTTGGTGTCAAATCAGGAAAATTCCTGGGATATCTAGTTCACCAACGCGGAATAGAAGCCAACCCAGAAAAAATCCGAGCCATAACTGAAATGAAACCTCCCAAAACCATCTCCCAAGTACAAAGCCTAGTTGGAAAGATCGTAGCATTAAACAGGTTTATATCAAAGTCTGCAGACAAAAGCCTCCCTTTTTTCCAAACTCTCCGAAAGGCAAAGAACTTTGTTTGGACCGGAGAATGCGATCAGGCCTTCGAGCAGCTCAAAGAATATTTGACGACACCTCCGATGTTGGCAAAACCAACGGAAGGAGAACCATTGTATATGTACATCTCCATCTCCGACGTAGCGATTAGTTCAGTACTAATTAAAGTCGAGGGTTCAGAGCATAAGCCCGTATATTATCTCAGCAAGTTATTACAAGGGGCGGAGAAGAATTACTTAGAAATAGAAAAATTCACGCTGGCCTTAGTAGTGGCTGCACGAAAACTCCGACCCTACTTCTTAACTTACAGAATTATCGTTTTGACGAATCAGCCGCTAAGGCAAGTTCTAGCAAAACCAGAAGCCTCTGGTCGACTAATCAAATGGGCCATCGAACTCAGCCAGTTCGAGGTAGACTACAAACCAAGGATTGCCATCAAGGCCCAAGTGTTGGCCGATTTTATATTAGAAACACCGACACAGGCTACTGAATCATCGAGCTGCCTCAACGATGATGTCTTGATCATTGAAGATCAAACTTGGTTAATGCATGTCGACGGTGCTTCATGCCGAGAAGGAGGAGGCGCCGGAATCAACTTCACCGGACCAAATAAGGAAGATTTGAATTACGCGATAACATTGGACTTCGTTGTAACAAATAATGAAGCTGAATATGAAGCGTTAATCGCAGGAATGGAGATGGCGATCAAAGCCAACATAAAAAGTCTTAAGGTACTAACTGATTCAGAATTAGTGCAAAGACAAATAGAAGGCCTATACGAGGCCAAAGAATTCAATATGGTCAAATACCTCGCCAAAGTGAAAACTCTAGCTGAGAAATTTGAAAGCTTCAGTATCCAGAACATCCCACGTTCGGAAAATAAATGGGCCGATCAGCTATCAAAATTCACAGGATCCCATGACGGAAAGACCGAACGGGTGATCAACTGGTTGATCTCTAATACACCAGCAATCGACATCGATGAAACACCAGTAGTCGATATAATGGAAATCGAAGAAGCCTAAGAAAACTGGATGACCCCAATGATAGACTATCTTCGAGAAGGAAAACTACCACCTGACCAAAATGAAGCTCGGAAAATAAGATATCGAGCTCCGAAGTATACACTTGTAGAAGGAAAACTCTACCGAAGATCGGTATCAGGAATTCTTCTGAAATGCGTCCCTGAATCACAAACCATCGATATACTACGAGAAATACATGATGGGGATGCAGGAAACCACAGCGGATCAAGGGCATTGGCATTAAAATGTCTCAGGACGGGTTACTATTGGCCAACCATCAATAAAGATGCCGCTCAATATGTCCAAGAATGTCATCACTGTCAGATCCATGCTAACATATGTCATCGACCAGCAGAAAACATGCACCCTATTCCAGTTTGTTGGCCATTTGATCAATGGGGAATGGACATCGTGGGACCTTTCCCAGCAGCTAGATCTAAGAAATCCTATGTCCTGGTCGCTGTAGAATACTTCAGCAAATGGATAGAATGCGTCGCCCTCGCACGAATAACCCAATTCCAAGTTATCAACTTCCTATGGAAATTCATAGTCTGTCGATTCGGCATCCCAAGGATCCTTATCTCCGATAATGGAACTCAATTCGCGGGAAAACAGATAATAGAATGGTGTACAAAACTTGGAATTCAACAAAATTTTACCTCGGTAGGACATCCTCGAGCAAATGGACAAACTGAAGTAGCAAACCGAGAGATAATAAAATCTTTGGAAAAAAGATTAGGAGCCGCCAAAGGAAAATGGCTTGATGAACTCCCAGGAGTACTATGGGCTAATCGGACCACAGTAAGGAGCTCAACTGGGGAAACCCCATTTAGCTTGGTATACGGGTCGGAAGCGGTTATCCCTGTGGAAACCCTAATCCCAACGCCAAGAATAGAGATGTTCGATGATCAAGAAAATGAAAAGTCAAGAGAAAATGACATTGATTTAACAGAAGCTTTGAGAGATAAAGCTGCTGTGCGCCTACAAGCCACTAAAGCTAATATGGAGAAAGCATACAATCAAAAAGTACGCGTTCGAACCTTCAAAGAAGGAGACTTAGTCTTGAAAAAGGTAGAAGTATCCAAGCATGTGGGAAAGTTACAACAAAATTGGGATGGACCTTACATCGTCATTGGCGTAGGGAAGAAAGGTTTGTACAAAATTGCACACTTGGATGGAACTGCCTTACCAAGAACCTGGAATGCTGTCAACCTTAGGAAATACTATGGTAAATAAATTTTAGCAGGTTATACTGCATTATTTTACTTTTTACTTTATCAAGTTTCAATCCTTGTAATAAAGGCCGTAGCCTACAGTTCAATTATTAAAGATTTCTTTGGCATTTTATATATATCGATTACATCGGTTAACATTCATTGGAATCGCACAATCAAATTGTCAGAACGAAACGAGTCGAGTATACATTGATCCGCTCAATAAAAACTCCTCGCTCAAACTCATCGATCCAAAGACTTTTAGGGTTAAAAACCTAAGTCTAATTAAAAACGAGTCGAGTAAACATTGATCCGCTCAATATAAACTCCTCGTTATATCAAAAAGACTTTTCGGGTTAAAAACCTAAGTCTAAATCAAAAACGAGTCGAGTAAACATTGATCCGCTCAATATAAACTCCTCGATATATCAAAAAGACTTTTAGGGTTAAAAACCTAAGTCTAATTAAAAACGAGTCGAGTAAACATTGATCCGCTCAATATAAACTCCTCGATATATCAAAAAGACTTTTCGGGTTAAAAACCTAAGTCTAAATCAAAAACGAGTCGAGTAAACATTGATCCGCTCAATAAAAACTCCTCGATATATCAAAAAGACTTTTCGGGTTAAAAACCTAAGTCTAATTAAAAACGAGTCGAGTAAACATTGATCCGCTCAATATAAACTCCTCGATATATCAAAAAGACTTTTCGGGTTAAAAACCTAAGTCTAAATCAAAAACGAGTCGAGTAAACATTGATCCGCTCAATATAAACTCCTCGATATATCAAAAAGACTTTTCGGGTTAAAAACCTAAGTCTAAATCAAAAACGAGTTGAGTAAACATTGATCCGCTCAATATAAACTCCTCGATATATCAAACAAACTTTCAGGCACTGAAAACCTAAGTCTAAATTAAAAACGAGTCGAGTATACATTGATCCGCTCAATAAATACTCCTCGTTAAATATTCAACAATCAAAAAGATTTTTGGGTTAAAAACCTAAGTCTAAATTACGACAAGTTGAGTAAACATTGATCCGCTCAATAAAAACTCCTTGCTCTATTCCTAACGATCTAAACGATTTATACTCTTGAAATTTTGAAGATAGACTAAGTGTAGAACCGTCTACTCGGAGAATGCTACTCATAAATAAATTATGACAGAATTAACGACAAGGAAGATGCGAAAGATAAAGCAATATTTTATTCATCAAATCAGTTACATACAAAAATCCCACGATACAAAAGATCTACATGCTACTTAAAGATCGTTACAATGATTTAAATAAGATGATCCTCCGAGATCGGCGATCTTCACGACAATGTCCACGGAAACACCAATCTCCTCCCTAGTACCTCGTCGATTATATTAGACCACCTAAGAAGCATGCTGCTCAGGATGGTCGACTTCTTTGGTTCGACGGCCAGGCTCTGAAGATCAAATGTTCTTCAAGACGAGATGAGCATTACCAGCCAGATAACCAGCAACGCTCGCTCACCCGCAAAAGATACTGCTTTTACATTATCCATAAAACATTTTATCCTAAAGCAGCATCTCTTCGGGACCGTCGTGAAACGGTAAGTTTACCAGCCACCCCGGTGGTCCATCTCCCCTGAGGTAACATCCAAGAGCAGGGATGACTGGCAAATATGAACCCCCCATGTGCAAACAAGAAACCACGGACCTCTAACATGATGAAGACCAATGCAGAGATCTCATGGGACCCGTCAATACAAGGTAGGGCTGACATGGGACCCGTCAATACAAGACTGGGAACGATTTCACTATTTTGAATAAACAAATCATAGTAATGTGATTTTTTTAAGACAATGGGATCAGAGGGAAGAATAAAATCTAAGGAATCTGAGATCTCCATCCTTTTTGGGAAATTGCAAATGAAGCATATAAAGCACCCCCCTATTTATAGGGGTAGATCTAAACCAATCCAACGGCAGAAAAAGTGATTTGATCAACGGACATGGATACGACCCTTTGACTCCCATAATAAATGCAAATAAGTTGGAACGGCACCATCTATTCGCCTCAACTGGTCGACAACGAAAGAAGTTGTGGATCGAAGCGATCACCCAAATAACACAAGTAAACCTAAAAGAACTCCAGATCGGACATACCGGAACGGTCATACTTCATGGTCGATGGCTTCAAAGCCTGGAATCCACAAACAAAGTCATACAAGCTTTGAAATCGCAGCAAAAAGGACAGTTGCTCGATAAAAGATAAAAGATAAAAGACCAAACCCTTCACCATTCGAGGGACGTCACTGCCTCATACATCGTATGGATGACCATTGAGTAAGATAGACAGAAACTCCTATGGAGTCCAAGATATCTGACACAGAAATCAGGAGAATAGTCCTCCTTATTCGAAACGACAAGGACGTCACTGCCTAACATACCAAAGAATTGCTTAAGAATGTCTGAACAAGATAGATCTGGCCATGAACGCTACATTTTCAAATTCCTCCCATATCAAGAAAGTGATATAATAATACACTAGCCAAGGAACATATTAATGCTGGGAAACATAAGGGTTTGGAAAAGATTGAAATGGACATTTTTCTTTAGATTGACGTAAAGAAAAACGAAGTTCAACAAGGTGACAATGGCCTCTTTATATAAGATTTAGGTCACAAAAAGACAAAAACACAAGGCTTAGAATGAGCATCGACCAAGATTGAGAGGCATTATCGATATGAATAACCTATTGTCTAAATTATGACGTAAAACATGCTGGTGCATGTAATCCAAAGGAATATACTGGATTTGGTCAACAGAAGACTTAACTTGCAGAAGCAAACATTATATTTATGCACGAAGGAAGCAAGAGCATAACGAAGTATATCTACAGAAGGAAATTGATCAAGGCAAGGATCTGCCTACAAAAGATAATATTTTCCAATTTAGTACTTCTCCCATTACAAAAATTTCAGCCCAAATAAATGCACAAAAGTCGGGCAAGAAACAAAAAAAAAAAAAAAAAAAAAAAAAAAAAAAAAAAAAAAAAGAGACAGTCCAAGGCCTGCCAGGTCGAGCAAAGGTCACTGAGAAGAACGGTCAGCAGGCCGACTACCAGAAACAGCCTTCCGAGGAGTCATATTGCCAGCAAAAGCCATCAACTCTTCTTGACGCTTTAGATAACCAGCGTCATACCCTTCCTCATAGGACCGCCGTTGAGACTCCTCCGCTAAGGCAGTAGCCTGAACCAAGTCACTTTTCTCTTTCTCCCAAACGGACTTTTCCTCCTGCAATTTTTTCAGAGAATCATTGGCAAGCTGCAGTTCGAGAGACTGCCCAGCAACCTTCGCCAACTCCGATTCCAAACGACGTCGATAAGCATCTTTACTCCTCCACAATTCATCATTTTGAACACCCAGCTGGAGTGCAAAGTACTTACCCTGGAAAAAAGAAATCAATCCTTACGTAAGAAGGAAGTCAAACTTAAAACAAATGAAAAAATGAAAAGACTCGCCCACCTGTTCACATATCTTCACCAGTGATTGAACAAGGCGTACGTTGGAGGCATCCTCAAGCTTTTTCAGCTCACCAGGTAGAATGGTGCTTAAACCCAGATCCCATGACAAAGCATCAGGCTCAACTGAGCCAGGCAACTCGCTATTGGAAGGGACGCCATCAGAACGAGGAGTCTCCGACAGCATAATGTCTTTGACTTGCTCGAAGATACATCGATCATCTAACAGACGAGGAGATCCCCTCTCATCGGGGCTAACAGAGGTCTCCTTGCCTGAAGCAGAAATAATGGTCCGACGACCAGACTTGGAGCTGGTCCGATCTCCAGAAGGTCCTCCCGATTCAAAAGAAGTAGCCGTTACAGTTGTATCATGAAACAAATATTCAGGACAATCCTGCACAATAGATTGTGTTACGGAAGGATTGACAAATAGATCATCGCCAGTTTGCCCTCCGCTGGCGATTGGGGCAGTAGAAATAGACAAAGGAAGGGAAATAGCAAAATCCCCTCCATGAAAAACATGCTCAAAGGAAGGAGCATTTGAACTAACAGCTATATTATAAGCCGGTTCCTCGTTGGACATATCGCCAAAAGCAATCCGACCAGGGGAAGGCATGCTCCCTACTTGAGTGGAAGCAGAAAAGATTGGTTCTGAAAACGACGAGTTTACCACGGAGAGAGGTTCAGAAGCAATAACACCAGTATCGATCTTCGACCTAATTGTTTGGGACGAACGAGGAGGATCCATCGACGGCCCATCTCTTCGAGATCTTTTGGGTCTATTATCCCGAGCGCCCTCACGGGAAGGTCGCTTCGAAGTATTACCAAAAAGGTTGCTCATGGTCGGATTATGGAAAAATACAAATTGATATCGAGAAAGTTTATCGACTAGCTAAAGAAAGAGTATTCTGTTAAGAGAGGAGTATAGCAGTAAAAACAAGTCAAGTTTTTACCTTTCGTATTTATACTACACGAAAAGTCACGACAGACCTAAAGAAAGGGCGCGAGACAGAAAAACTGACCTCGGAGCAAATGCTAGAATTTGAAAAGACACACATATAATGATTACGGCAAATTTAATGACTTGTCTGAATTATTACGGCGAATGTGAAAAGACACGACTGACAGAATACGAAACGTTTAGCGTACAAAGAGAAGAAAAGGTAAAATTACAATTAATACCTACGAGTAAATAATTACAAGGATTATTCAAAAAATCACTGTTTTAAGAAGCCTGCTCGCTATCCGGAATTCTCTGGTCGGTACCGACGTCCTCGGTCATACCAATATCCTCTTCCTCTTCTTCCTCGACTTCGGGATCAACAAAAGTATTATCGAGCTCTTCGTTGACGTCAGAAGGAGGAATCGGCAATGGATTTCCAAATTCTTCGACAAGGTGAGCCAGAGGAAAACCTTGATATACAACATCTGGGACCTCAGAAGAAGAATAAAGTTCACCATAGCGATTCAACCGAATATGAGCAGCCTTAAAATACTCCTTTCGACGATCATCGATCATCTCCAGAGCGACCAGCTGATGAATCGCTTTCTTAAAAGTATTTTCAAGTAAAGGACCGACCATCCGATACACCAACGCCGTATGAACAGGGGAATTGAGGAATTCACGAACAACTCTTTCATCGGGATTCCTACCGTATCGATCCCTAAGTCCACTCAGTGGAACATCCTTTTCATACTCCTCTAGAGAAGTTTCAAGGATTGACACTTGAGATTCGAGCTCACTAATTCGAGCCGTGCTCTGTAACTGGAACTCCTCTAACTTTCTAGCCATTTGGTTGGCCTGCTCTTGAGCACGAGAAACCTCCATCACCCTGTTCATCATTTCTTGATCTTCAGTCCCGGTAGCGGGAGTCTCTATGACAGGAACGGAAGACGATGTTGAGGGACCAACCTCTGAACCGGAGGATTTACGAAGTAAACCTTTATTCTTCTCCTCCAGGAACTCGCACTGTTGTTTCCAAAGTGCATTTTCATAAGCGTATGACGCAAGACACGTCTTAGTCTGAACAAACAAAGAGAGAAAGAAAAAGAGATGAATTAGTAAATTAAGGAAGACCTTTAAAATTATCTGTTAGCATGATTGAAGGAAAAAGATATCACCTTTTCAGCATAAAGGGAAGCTCGCTGGAATTTCTCTAGAGGATCCTTATGATGAAGCTTATTCAGATCACGAGTAAAAACACCAGACAAAAGAATACGGGTTGCCTTATCAATCGCATTCTCACTATCATCGTGGATAAGAGAGTCCTTCTTGGAATAACCAGCGGCCCTCTTTCCCTCTAAATGATCCTCGATCATTTCGACAAGGGTAGGTTTTGGATGTTTTTCTCCGACTAAAGAAAGATCCTGGCCAGAGCGTCCATAATAACTCCTCTTCCTATCGACTGGATTATTAGTGGGATGGGGCATCGACCAGGTGTGACATCCTCGAACACCCAAAGATGTTCTAAGATGAAGAGGAGGATAACCAGATCCCGTGCCCCGACGAATAAGGGGCTCATGAGGAGATTCTGGAGATTCCTCTCTATCCTCCTCGGACTCATGACATATCTCCAACTTCCTTTTGCGTGACGCTCTCTGCTCAATAGGGGCATTCTCTACAGATTTAGAAGATTTCGACAGCACCATCTTTCCCTTCGAAGAGTGTCGAGAGTTTTCTACCATATCAGCTGAAAAAGAAATAGATCATAAGTCAGTTACCTTCCCTATAAACGGTATCATGACTACGCCAGGCTAAAATAAAGTACTAACCAAGAAGTTCAGCTGATGAATTGATCGGAAAGTTGTGAACACTCAACCCCGCCTTACGAAGGAAAGCTTCCCCGATCAAAAGAGCACTTTGATATTTGTTTGCACGCATTTCGAAGATATCAGCGATAAACTTAGCATCATCGGGAACCAGTTCGCCTGTCGGTAAGCGACCTCCCGGAATCCAACGGGAACCATGATCCCATGAAAAAGGCACGCTCGAACCGTCCGCCAAGCAAAGATTAGGCGGAGGACGAACGAAGAAAAAATGAGATTTCCATGAAGGATTGCTAGAAACAGGGGCGTCAAAGATCGCTCGACTAGGTCGCTGACTAGCGAAGAAGTATCCACGATTTGAAGAACTAGAAATATTGAAGCGGAAAAGTTGCGTAAAATTACGAAAAGAAGGTTTAAACCCCTTTGCGATCATCAAAACAGAAAAGCAAACTACAAAAGCAACGGAATTAGGAACCAGCTGTGTCAAGCACACACTAAAAGTTTTCAAAACTTCAAGAAAAAGGGGAGACAAAGGAAGACGGAGTCCGCTATTGAAGTGAGCCGTATAAAAGGCTCGACATCCCTCCGGGGGAAATGTGACCCTATCAGTAGGGGAAGGAAGAATTATCTCAGAACCTTCCGGGAAATACTTGGTGTAATTATTCACAACCTCCGGGAATGTTTCCACTGTATACGCACAGGCAACATCCTCAATTGGTTCAGAAATCTGAGGAACAGTGCCTTTGCCCTTTTTGGCTCGGGCAGCCACATCCGCGTCGGTAAGGATTCGTACCTTGAAGGTATCCTCTACAGGGACGACGAAGTCAGTTACATTAGATTGTTCGCCCAACAGACTAGAATGCAACTCCTCCTCATTATCAGGGGCGACAATCTCTCTAGAAGAAAATCTTCTTGCAGAAGCCATGTATTCTAGTTCTCGAAAAATGAAGGTCGATAAAAGGAAAAATTTAGCGTGATGGACGACCAAGCAGGAAATGACTACGAATTGTAGGGAAATATAAAAGAAGAATGGCGAACTTAAGAGTCACCTATTTATAAGAAAATGAGAAAAGACGTTTCGAACTTATTGCAGCTACTCATATTCCCGCCAAAAACGGAAGGATACGAAAAGCTTCCGGAACAGACGCGTGGCGATCCGTAACTGGACAGAGAAAACGACTATCTATGATATGAAGCACTCTTTTCCTTATTTAAGATTTTTTCCCACAGGGTTTTTTCTTAAGTAAGGTTTTTAACGAGGCTCCATTCATAGAAAACAAACAGTCGTAAAGATCTATCTACTTCTACGAGCTTCTATTATCTATACGCTCGAAGAAGTGAGGGAGTACTGATGGGGGCTATTTCGCACCCTACATATTACTCGGATCGAACGAAGAAGTTAAGATCGATTCGACCAATCCTAACAGATCGGGATCGTCTTACAGACCCGGCCAAGCGCAGCTCTCTTCGATCAAAAGATGATACTCCGGACCCATGAAGGATATTTGGGCCGAGTCCTATTAGGACTATGTTTCCTTGTAACGCTAGGTTTAACATTGTATAAATACCTAGTTAATCATTGTATTAGAAAACTACGAAATCCCTTTACTTCAAGAACACACAAATATACTCTGCCTAAGGCACTACAACTGAATAAGATTCAATATTATTCATAGTATTTTGATCTCCATATTGATGTGTTATTAGCTTTATTTGTGGTTTTACTTCTTGTTCTTGATTATTGCTTTTCTTTGTGATTGATCCATCCGGAATAAAGTAACAGAGCCCTACTAAATATATACACGGATATCGTAAACCCCACCGATATTACAAATTCACTGATATACAATTAACCCGACGAAATCAGGTTAAATCATGTTTATGGTCTTGTAATTCACATGATTCATTCTTTTGTGCCACAGCCAACTAACTTCACTTGGTGTAGATGCCACCAAACAAACGTTTGAATTCTTGTCCATAGAATTCCAGTCGACTATGTTGACATTTCCTTGTCGTCTTCCAGATAAGATGACCGTCTTTGTACCGATCTGTTCAACATAGCACTTATCTGATGAGAAGATAACTGAAAATCCCTTGTCACAAAATTGACTTATGCTCAGCAAATTATATTTGAGGCCTTTAACATAAGAGACGTCAGATATCTCAATGTTGCCTTTGATTATCTTTCCACACGCCACAATCTCCAAAAGTTACTTTAGGACCATTCACAGCAACAACATCAATCAGCTCATGTATGTTTCAACACAGATGTCTTGAACATCCACTGTCCAAGTACCAGATTTTCTCTACTTTACTCCTACTCCTAATCCTAATCTACAAAACAAAGTAAAATTGTTTTAGGTACCCTTTATTGAGAGGGTCCTGGAGGATTAGTACCACTCTTGACAAGCCAAGATGTTGAACTCTTAGGCTTCTTAGGCTTCGGAGATTTGACAGGAGCATGAACAGGTTTATCTTCATCATATTCAGCAGATGTGTTATGTTGATAATCAGTATGATAAGGATGATGTTCATAAGCAGAATAAGATGCATGATAAGAAGGGTATGCATGCATTGGATGAGCAGGGTAAGGTGCATAGTAAGCTGGAATTGAGATGACTCATTTCCATACCAAGCATTTTGGTTTTTCTTATTCTTATGCTTCTTTGGTTTACTAGATGCTTGCTCATTAACATACGACTTAGTTTTATTATTAGTCTGATTGGTTTTACTTTTATCAGCAGACTTCCTAGGACTCTGCTGTTTAGTTTTACCAACAGTTTTTCTAGTTTTTGCTCTTTGCTCTTTTTAGCCTTAGGAGCTTTCTTCTCCTGTAATTCTTTCTCAGGTGAAGCAGATTTAGTAGTCTGAACATACAAGATGACCTTACTATTGTTAGCAGATATAAACTTTTCAGTATGATTAAGTTCTAGCTTATCCTGTTCTAAAGGCATCTTCTGTTTACTAGACATATGAGTGGATGCAACAGATGATTTATCATGATACTTAATAACTTTTTCAAGCTCCATGATTTTACCCTTATAGACATCACATTCAGCTTTCAGAGATTCATTCTCTTGCTCAAGCAGTTTGTATTCAACTAATTCTTTTGGTTTTTCAACCTTAAGTTTCAGTTAACTGTTTTGCTCTCATAGGAATATCATCTCTTCCTTAAGCTTTGCAAATGCATCAACAAGACTTGTATTATTGACTAACATTTGCTCAAATGAATTAAATAATTCATTTTCAGGAGGGGCTACCTCATCCTCAGAGTCATCAGATTCCTTTGCCATCAGGCTGATAAGAGCAGGGTTCTCATCTTCAGTAGACTCTTCTTCAGAAGTATCTGAGTCAGAATCAGACGAGTAGATAGCAACAAGCTTTTCTGCTTCAGCCATCAGCACTTTTCCTTTCGGATGCTTTCTTTCCTTTCTGATTTTCTTCTCTTCTTCTGTGTACTTTTCAGCTTTAGGATATGGACAGTCTCTGAAGAAATGTCCCAATGTCCTGCAGTTGTAACACATTAGTTTGGATTTATAAGCTTCATTATCATGAAAAGAAGAAATAGGGTTAGAAGTAGAAGCATTTTTGTATTTGTTCTTCATTTTTTTATAGAACTTCTTGAAGTTGTTCATCAGCAATGCAACGTCTCCAGCAGTGTACTCCTTTTTGTTGAGCAGTGTGGCTTCATCACTCCATGGTTTAGTCTGAATTAAGCATATTCCTATTTTTACATAAAACAATCCATGGCTACACAACTATATGGAATCAGACAAAGTAGCACGACGCTTAGTAAAAATAGAGAGTTCCACTTCCAGTTTTCTTATTGAAATTGAGATTTACTCTTCCAGATATCCATTTTGTTTAAAGAATAAGATTATTCTTGCCAAAGAATAATTCACTTCCAGAAAGTTAGATATGATAGACTATTATGAATTTAGATGAAATCTATACATAAACACTCATTGTTTAAATAGAGAACATTTTGTACTCATCTTTCCTTATATTTAACTCCGTCTTCCAATATTTGCATGATTTTGCACAAGATTGGTTCTATTCTCTTGGGTACAAAGATTTCTCACTCTAAGTATACAGTGCCTTAGAAAATTTAGAATATTTTCGAATTTTTTGATAAAGAATTTGATCACTAGCAAACCGAAAGTATCTTCTCGCAGAAATAATTTTTCTTAGCCCAAATAAATGTTGCTTCCAGTAACATAAACTTAATACACAGTTTGTTAAACAAATATCTATTGTCTTAAGATTGTTGGTGTCTAACAATCTGTGCACTTATATGTTTCACAAAACACATAATGTAGTAAAAATTTCATATATTATTAAAGCATATAAATCGTACTTGCTTGGTTAGGATTAATTAGTAGAACACTTTAATCAACATGTAAATGGGAAATAAGACTGAGGCTTTTCTGAAGACAATATTTTCGGGACTACCACGGTGCATACAGTTTGATTTCCGGTAATCTCCCAAGATACAATAGTCTGTGGTAAATAATGAGGCGAACTTGAACAAACAGAAATTTCAGACTAAATTTTTACGGAAGTAATAGAAAGAGAGAGTAGTGTTTTTTCTTTTTGTTACTATATGAATTGATTCAGAATTGGCCAGATTCTGTTTTATTTTTATAGAAACAAAGTGCATCTTGAGAAGAGACACAATATTTCAGTCCAAAGGGTACCTCTTCGAACCGAATCGACACATCTATTTCTTTTATTTATTTCATTCACACATAAAGCCCCAACATTTTGTTTAAAGAATAATTCACTTCCAGAAAGTTAGTTATGACAGACACTTATTGTTTAAATAGAGAACATTATGTACTCATCTTTCGATCCATAGACATGCATAATAATGAAAAAATTAACGAAAAAGTGTTCCAATTTAACTCCGTCTTTCAATATTTGCATGATTTTGTTGGATTTTGGGTCCCTTCCTATGTGGATAAATACCCAATCTTTTGATAGTCCATTTTGTAATCACTTAGCCCATTACATGGCCCACATATTTAAGGTTATGTTAGGGTTATTAGCAAGCAACTTTTAAGCACATTTTCTACAACACAAAAAAAGAGAGAAAAGAGAGGGAACATTTCCGGCTACACTCACTGCTGCTTCGGTTTTTTTGGCCATTCAGACTTTATCCAACGTTGGATCATCGTCAAATTTTAACTGGAGGTTCTACACATCTATTTCTATCGTTTGACCGTTCGGATCGTCATTTTTGTGGCTGAAGGTGAAACGGCAGCCATTGGAAGTTGGTGTAAAGTGTGAGCTTTATCTCTATTTTTGTTCCTTGTATTTCTATCTCTTGTGTAAGTGTATTGAACACTTGTATTTGTGATTGGTGATAGTGAAATACTTTGGGGCTCCCGTGGTTTTTCCCTCTTAGATTTGAAGAGGTTTTTCACGTAAAAATCTTTGTGTTGATTGTTTACTTTTCGTTGCATATTGGTTGGTCGCTTTGTTGATAAGTTTGTCGCATGTTCATCTTGGTTCAATCAAGGGAGAAAGATTTGTTGTTGTGTTCTTTGTGAAATATTGCTTCTTTCTCAACAGATTTTGCACAAGAGTGGTTCTAATCTCTTGGGTACAAAGATTTCTCACTCTAAGTATAAAATGCCTTAGAAAATTTAGAATATTTTCCCAATTTTTTGATAAAGAATTTGCTCACTAGCAAACCGAAAGTATCTTCTCGCAGAAATAATTTTTCTTAGCCCAAATAAATGTTGCTTCCGGTAACATAAAGTTAATACACAGTTTGTTAAACAAATATCTATTGTCTTAAGATTGTTGGTGCCTAACAATATGTAGACTTATATATTTTACAAAACATAGAATATAGTAAATTTTTTATGTATTATTAAAGCATATAAATCATACTTACTTGTTTAGGATTAATTACTAGAACACTTTAATCAACATGTAAATAGGAAATAAGACTGAGGCTTTTCTGAAGACAATATTTCTGGGACTGCCACGGTCCATATATTTTTATTTCCGGTAATTTCCCAAGATACAACAGTTTGTTGTAAATAATGAACCCACGGCGAACTTGAACAAACAGAAATTTCGGACTAAATTTTTACTAAAGTAAGAGAAAGAGAGAGCAGTGTATTTCCTTTTTGTTACTATATAAATTGATTCAGAATTTCTCAGATTCTGTTTAATTTTTATAGACACAAAGTGTCTCTTAAGAAGAGACACAATGTGTCTATAAAAATTAAACAGAATCTGAGAAATTAAGAAGAGACACAATATTTCAGTCCAAAGAATACCTCTTCGAACCAAATCGACATATCTATTTCTTTTATTTATTTCATTCACATGTAAAACCCCGACATAATTCCCATTACGGATGTGATTGTATGAACTTTAATTTGTGTAGTCAATCAATATATAATTATGTTAGTTTTATTTTATTAAATGGTCCACTAACCTCAGTTTACTACAAGTTTTTAGGTTGGGACTCTTCATATGATTGATTTAAGGTTTATACTTAATGGATATGTTAAAGTCTAGTAACTTACAAGGGAGTGGGTTATGGAGGTCAGGATGGTTGAAATTTCACCTTCTTGTAACTCTTACATTTAGTGGCCCTCTACTCTCATCTATAAAAGGAGATACAACCACTCCTCAAAGCTACACCAAAATAAAAGAGCCAAAAGTATTAACAAACTTCCATCATCTAAAACTGTTCTAAGGTTGTGTCATTTGGATAGAAAGAGAGGAGAAGGTGAGTTCACTAGTAAGGTTATACAAGTGAGGAGATAACAAGTAATTTGAAGGATTACTTTGAAGCAACGTCATATCTTGAAGACTCCATGGCGAATGGTATACCGATATCATTCTCATATCCTTATTATATTTATAGATTTTCCTCATAAAGTTAAATAAAAGTCTTTCAATTGGTATCAGAGTCATACGATACCTTTGCCTTTATGTTATTCTCATTTTGATTCTATGTTATGATCAATGATAAACCTTCTGCCTAAAGCTAATTAAGTATTGATTTGATGATTGTTTCAATTTTTGACGATTAATGGAAATCTAGTCCGTATGCTTCGGTTTAATATGGCTATTATGTTTCCTTTCGTCATATCACATGATTAAATGTTTAGGTATATTTTAGTAATACTATTTACTGTATAATGGAAAATTATGTTTAAATATATAATAATGTGATGAAATGTTTTACACCGTTTTATATTGTATATAAAACTTTATGTGTAAGTTTTTATGTGATGAATTGTTCTACACAGTTTTATATTATATATAAAACTTAATGTGTAAATTTTTGTGCACATAAATAAAATTACTTTAAAAATAAGATAATAGAATATTATTGGTTAAATCTTGTATTTGTAAAATATTTCTAATCTTGTAGTTGCCAAAGTGACCTTGGTTAATGAAATTTTACAAATATAAATATTACATAAAAGTTTTATCACTTAGGTGATATTAAGGATAATAATATTCTTGATTGCGGTCATAATTTGGGGCTCGCCCAAAGGAGAGTCACTTTTAATTAATTATGATTCGGGTAGGGTAGTATAATTTGTATTCACCTAACAATTAGGATTGAATTCCCAAAGATAACATGACTAATTGCATGGGTGAGATAAAATTATATTAGACCTACTTAGGTGCATTAAGTGATTTACACCTGTAAAGAGTGAACAATAGATGTACTACTTTTCGCCCAAAGGAGAAATTGTAGTGATATCAATCAGTTCATCTTAATTGACTTTTAACCTCAATATGAGCATTAGTCTAATAATTTACCTTATTATATTTGTTGCATCTTATTTCAGCTATTACACCTACTTTATTGCACTTGCATGCTTCTGGTATTGCAACTCTTAATGGATCAAATTTCTCTTAATGGTACGAACAAATCCAATTCACCTTGGGTGTGATGGATCTAGACCTGTCATTGGTTACTGATAAGCCAGAGGAATCGGCCGAGGTTACCGTGAAAGAAGCCTGAAATAGGTCTAACAGGCTTATTCTATTGTTTATTCGCATGACCGTAGCAAATAACATTAAGACTTCACTTCCCGCCGAGGTTGACAATGCCAAGGACCTGTTAGCGGCTATAAAAGACCGTTTTAAATCAGCGGATAAGTCGCTAGCAAGAACACTCATGGCTGAATTGACCACCATGAAATATGATGGTGATACAGGAATTCAGGAACATATCCTGAATATGGCTGATAAGGCTGCTAAGCTTGGAACTCTTGGCATGAAAGTAGAAGACCCATTCCTTGTGCAGTTCATACTCAACTCATTTCCTCCTAAGTTTGGCCCATTCAAAATCCACTATAATACACAAAAAGAAAAGTGGAATATGAATGAGCTGAGTAGCATGTGCGCTCAAGAGGAAACGAGATTGAGAAATGAAGGACGCCATCTTGCATTGACTGTAACTCATGAAGTAAAGAAGAATAACGGAAAGAATGTGAAGAAAGGACACAGAAACACACCAAAGAAAGGAAATGAGCCTGGGGAAAGTAGTCAAGGTCATGGAAAAGTTGTCAAATGCTACTTTTGTGGCAGAAAGGGACATATGAAGAATGACTGTGAAAAACGTAAGGCTTGGTTCGCATAGAAAGGTACTAATCTTTCTTTTGTATGTTATGAATCAAATCTTGTTGAAGTTCCTTCTAATACTTGGTGGATTGATTTTGGAGTAACGACTCATATCACAAATTCTTTGCCGGGATTCCTTACAACCCGGAAGCCGGAGGAAAGTGAAAAGATCCTGTATATGGGGAACCGTCAAAATTCAAATGTGGTACTAGTAGTCACATATCGCCTTATCTTAGAGACGGGTCACCAACTAGATCTTCAAAATACTTTTTATGTACCTTCTATTTCTAGGAATTTAGTTTCCCTGTCTAAATTAGATGTTTGTGGTTATTCCGTTGTTTTCGATTGTCAAAAACTCAATATTATGAACAATAAAGTTATTGTTGGTTTTGATGTTTTATGTGATGGTTTATATAAAATATCTTTAAATTATGAGTTTGCATTGTTGGGTTGCCTCGATTGTCAGAACAACATAGGGTGCGAAATTTTTAAAAATTTCCGAAGCACCCAAGTTCCCATATATTAAATCTCCATATTATGTATAAAAAAAGCATGAATCAAAACACATAATGTATAAAAACAAAGGGAGTTTCGATTTTTACCTCACCACAGGCAAGATGGTGGCAACCTCCAACTCTGATTCTGATTCTGGTTCACGGGAGTGATCCAAATGTCTCACCTCCAGAGTTTAGTCCACACCAACTGGATTCTGGCAACACCTCTTAGTCTTAGGCTAAGAACTAGATCTAAGAGGTTTGTTAATGCAGGACTGTGCAGATCTACTTGGCAGGGAAAGATCCAGCACGAGGGAACAAGGAGGGAACTCACGACGGCACTAGGAAGCTCACGGCCAGAAGTTGGCGGCGGCTAGAAGGTGGCGACGAAGGGAAGGGGCGGTGGCTAGGTGCAGAGGAGGCTAGGGTTTTCTGTGCTAGGGTGTTAGCTTTCTGAGCTCATGTAGAACTCTATTTATAAGCCTCATTCTTGACCTAGGTTTGCAAGACTTCTTATGGGCTTTTAATTAAAGGCCCATGTCTTGCAATCCTTCTTTTAATTAACAACCGTAATTAAATACCCAGTCCATATTAATTATGAACAATAAATTGCTCCGGTCAATTAAAAATCCTTTAATTGACCACTTTTAGAATCAATTCCTCTATTAACTCAGGAGTACCAACACTTCATGGTCGATGTCTAGCCACAAGCCCATGAAGCCCAACTTCAGGTGAATTGATATTTGTGAACTTCGTCTCTTATAATTGCCATGTACATACGGTCCTTCTATCGACTAATTTTCCCGATCAAGACTTAGGGTGTGTGAATTGATCGGCACCTCTAAATTTGTCTCGATAACTTTACTTTCTAATTCGGGATAATATTCCAGTGTGACTGCTAAATTTGGAAACCCCTTTCCAAATCCGTCACCGACTACGGCCGTAGATTCCTCGGATATATTATCTAAGAATCGTATAGGAAATTCTCTCATCCATTACGATGAGTCAATAGATTCCATATTGTTACTAACCACTCGCGTACATAACTATACGCACCCAACCTAGGCATGTTATGATCAGGCTAAGTGATCTATACCTAGATCTAAGTACGCACATTCATGTACGAATTCGCCCTAGCACCTCAAGTCAAAGGACTAAATCGTACACTATTATAAGCCTTGAGAAACATCCCATCACCGATATGCATCATGCGCTTCCACAATGGGTTTCTCTATTTGGGTCGTTCGATGCGTTCGATCCTCTATCGAACCACCTACTAATATGCACTGGCCTCAAATGCCTTGCTCATGAAACGCTACAAATTCACTCCATGTGAATCATGCATACTCGTACAAGTCTTGGCGATTCCTACGATACCCGTCTCGTTTCGGAATCTATGACTTGGAACAATTTTAAGATTACGACCTTAGAGACTGTTTCATGATTGCACTCAATACTGAAGTGAATCGTCCCATGGTCAAATGTAATCTAAGGATTTCATCCAATCGCTTAAATGTATTCGCGAGAGATAAAGTTGGCCATTGTTTATCCTTATAAACATATAATTAAACGTGCGTATTATTATAAAATCAAAGATTGTCTCATACAGAATAGACCTATTACAAGCTAACTGAACTGGCTTGATGGGCATTATCCTATCAATCTCCCACTTGCCCTAAAGCCATTCACAGATGTTTCTAAGACCCATCTTCTCTAGATGTCTCTCGAACGCCTTTTGTGAAAGTGGCTTAGTTAGTGGGTCCGCCATGTTGTCTTCTGATTTGACATACTCCATGTGTATGTCTCCTCTACCAATGATCTCCCTGATCACGTGGTATTTCCTCTGTACGTGTTTGGATTGATGGTGTGATCTCGGCTCCTTCGCTTGAGCTATCGCCCCGTTGTTGTCACAGAAGATGACTACATGTTCAGCAATGCTAGGAACAACATCCAGTTCTTGGATGAAGTTTTCCATCCATACACTTTCCTTTGTTGCATCTGATGTTGCGATATATTCTGCTTCTGTGGTTGAGTCGGCAGTGGTAGACTGTTTACAGCTTTTCCAACTGACTGCTCCACCATTGATGCGGAATATGTATCTAGAGTTGGATTTGAAGTCATCCACGTCAGACTGGAAACTCGAATCAGTGAATCCTTCAAGTTTCAGTTCCCCTTACCACCGTAGACCAAAAACATATCCTTAGTCCTTCGCAGGTACTTCAGGATTACTTTTACAGCAATCCAGTGCTCTACGCCTGGACTTGACTGATAGCGGCTCGTTACACTTAGAGCGTGTACTATGTCTGGTCGAGTACACAACATTGCATACATTATGCTCCCTATAGCAGAGGCATAAGTTATGAGAGACATTCTCGTCTTTTCTTCGTCGGTTATAGGGCACATTGACTTAGAAAGAGAGATACCATGTCTCATTGGAAGCAATCCTCTCTTGGATTCTTCCATTTTGAATCTCTTCAAAATTGTGTTGATGTACTGAGATTGGGAGAGTCCTATCATCTTCTTCGATCTATACCTATAGATACGTATTCCCAATACGTAAGATGCGTCTCCCATATCTTTCATGGAGAACTGCGCGGATAACCACGCTTTATTCTGCGCTAACATCTTGATATCGTCCCCGATTAACAAAATGTCATCGACGTACAAAACAATGAATTGTATCGAACTCCAACTATTCTTCTTGTACATACAAGGTTCATATACGTTTTTTATGAAGCCAAATGCTTTGACTGTCTCATCAAATCGTATGTTCTAGGTTCGGGACGCCTGTTTGAGGCCATAGATTGACCTTTGAAGTTTACACAATTTGTGCTCACTTCCTTTGGACGCAAAACCTTTAGGTTGTTACATAAAGATCTCCTTATCAATGTCTCCATTGAGAAAGGCGGTCTTTACGTCCATTTGCCATATTTCGTAGTCATGCCACGCGGCTATGGAAAGTATTATCCGAATGGATTTCGACATCGCCATGGGAGATAAGGTTTCCTCATAGTCTATTCCAGGCCTTTGAGAATACCCTTTCGCTACTAAGCGAGCTTTATGAGTTAATACCTCTCCATTCGTTCCAAGCTTGCGCTTGAAGATCCATTTGCATCCTACAGGGATAGTTCCCTCAGGTGGATCGACCAAGGTCCAAACCTTGTTGGAATGCATGGAATCCATTTCGGATTGCATGGCTTCGAGCCACGCACCTGAGTCTATGTCTGACATCGCTTCTTGATAGGTCCTTGGATCACTTTCCACTTTCTCGTTTTCGTGAATGAAACCAAATCGCTCTGGCTCCTTACGAATTCGATCAGACCTTCGAAGAGTAGGTGTACTAGTAGATTCAGTAAATTCTGGTTAAGCTCCCATTGTTTGTGGGGATGGGTCCGATTCCTGGACTTCATCAAGTTCTACGATATGGTTTGGAAATCCTCTTCCAAGAAGTGGGCGTACCTAGATACGAACGTATTACGTTCTTTAGGATCGAAGAACAGGTATCCAATGGATTCCTTTGGATACCCCACAAATTTGCACAAACTAGATCTACTATTTAGCTTATCTCCCTTCTTGTTCTTTACATACGCTGGAGATCCCCATACTCGTAAATACAAATACACGGGTGCTTTACCATATTATACTTGGTGCGGCGTTGTTGGCACTGACTTCGAAGGTACTATGTTTAGTATCTTCGAGGCAGTTAATAGGGCTAAGCCCCAAAACGAAAAAGGGGAGATCAGCGAAGCTCATCATGGAACGAACCATGTCTAACAATGTTCAGTTCCTCTGCTCAGACACTCCATTGAGGTAGGGCGTCCTAGGGGGAGTTCGCTGCGTGAGAATTCGATTCTCTTTCAGATAATCGAGGAATTCTTGGCTTAAGTACTCACCACCTCTGTCAGATCGAAGTGCTTTAATACTATGCCCATGTTGGTTCTCTACTTCCATTGGAAACTCTTTGAATTTCTCAAAAGTTTTGGATTTGTGTTTCATAAGATACACATATCCATGACGACTAAAATCGTCGGTGAATGTTACGAAGTACGAGAATTCTCCTCTCGCATTGACACTCAATGGTCCACAAACGTCAGTATGGATTAAATCCAATGTTTGCTTGGTTCGCTCGGAATTCCCTGTGAAGGGTGATTTGGTCATCTTTCCTTTGAGACAAGATTCGCAAGTCGGGAGTTCATCCAAGTTCTTTATTTCAAGAGCCTTAGATAAAACCAGCTTTTGAATCCTACTCTTGGAAATGTGTCCAAGTCTAGCGTGCCAAAGTTGTGGAGTTTGATTATCATATTTCCTTTTTCTAGATTGAATGTGCATGACGTTGGAATTTATAGGTTCTAGGGAATACAGAACATCTATCAAAGTACCACGAGCATACATTAAACCACCTTTACATATGCAAAAAGATCCATTTTCAATGGAAAAATTAAAACCATCAATATCTAACATAGGTATAGAAATGATGTTCTTAATTATTGTTGGTACGTACAAACAGTCTCTTAAAACTAAAGTAAAATTCCCTAAAACTATCCACGTCTCCTATAGCCTCAGCGGCGATCCTAGCTCCGTTTCAAAAGCGCAGGATTCTATTCACGGGCTTCACGTATCTTAATGCTCCCATTACCTGCAAATCATTGCAGATATGAGAACCTGCTGCGATGTCTAACACCCACGATGCACAGTTAATAGAAATATTAACTTCAACCAAGAAAATATCTTTGGCTACCAGTTTCATCTTTAGGTAGTATGGGCAGTTCCTTTTCCAGTGCCCTGCTTTCTTGCAGTGGAAGCATTCATCTTCTGGGCTTTTGCGCTTCTTTTCGACCACCTTTGTGACTGCCTTCGAAGAGAACACTTTCTTCTTCTTCTTACCTCTCTTGGGCTTTGCAGCCTTCGATTGGTGTGCAATCATTACTGGTTTCTCTTTCTTGAGAGTCGCTTCTGCCGTTACCAACAGATTGTTCAGTTCGTGAAGAGCGAGGATTCTATCCTCCATGTTGAAGTTCAACACGAACTGGTCAAAAGAACGAGGCAGCGTATGGAGGAGGAGGTCAATGCTAAGATCAGCGTGCAAATCTACGTCCAATCGCCCTAGTTTTTTAACCAGGTTGATGAAACACAGACAGTGATCCTTGACACTGCTTCCTTCGGCCATCTTGAGATGAAACAGCTCCTTAGTGGTGGCGAACCTTTCAATGCGAGACCTCTCTCCAAACATCTGCTAGAGATGGAGAAGTATATCTCTAGTAAGCGGTATTTCAGCATGCTGTTTATGCAGTTCATTCGACATCGAGGCTAGCATGAGGCAGCGAACCTGAAGATCATCATCAACCCTTTTAGCATGGGCGGTTCGTTGTTCCTCAGTAGCTCATGCTGCGGGTGCAGCAGGCATAGGTGTGTCGAGCACATAGCTTCGTCGCTCGGAGTCGAGGATAATTCTAAGATTTCTTAGCCAGTCGACAAAGTTTGAGCCATTAAGTTTGTTTGCGTCGAGGATAACAGATAATGGATTCTTAGACATTGTACTTAATATCTACAAATGGAAAGAAGACAACGTTTAGCTAACTGATCTTATGTCTAGTACTTATAATTATCGAATTTTGGTCTTGTTTTCGAAAAAGTTCTCCCACTATTTTGTTGAAACAATCACCCCTTTGATTGCTCGGGAAATTTAATTCCTAGTAGGTCTTGACGTCCCAGCAGCAATTAATTGCACCCACGACTCGTGGCCATACAATTAATTCTCCAGATAGGTATACTTTTACCAATTGTTGCACCTCACAACCTTCAAGCTATTTTACCTCGGTTTTCACATTTATCTAGCACTGCTACATCATAAATGTTACTAATCGTTAAGTAAAACCCATCAATCATGATGAGCAACGGGCCCGATCGTGAATTCTCCGTAACTAGTTATCGGTCGATCTTCACATCCCGACCAGTCCTCACCCTTGTCGAGTTTAGTTAAAAATAAGAGTCAAGGAGTTTCGTGTATTGTCCCTTTCTTTGACTCGGGTGCCAGACTCTGGATCACCTCTTTCAATATGTAGACAACATACACTAGTTCCTATTGATGGAAGGCTTGGATCTTTAAAACTTCATTTTAAATGTACCCAATAGACTTAATATTAAATTTGAGAGGGGAATTTCGGGTTTGAAAGTTATACTAATTCTCCTTGAGATCTCACCGATTCAATTATGCTTTATCTTTTATTACGATCTAGATTCTAGCGCTCATCTCATACAAGCTAAATATAAATCGACAAATAAATAAAAGTCATACAAGCCTAGCATGCATACTACCACAATATATTTTCGATCGGGAGCCTCCTATGCAGACCATCATCGAGCCAATGATGTTGGCCCTATTGGTCAATCTAAAGGGTTTGCAAACAGGCCTATGCTATTACACAATGTATCATGCATACATGGCCTTCATATCTTCTTGGGCTCCCACCTTGATTGCAATGGGCCTTCATCCTAGACTAGGAAAGCAGTACATCCCTATTCTATTACAAAGGCTCAAAGTGGCACAAAAATATAATAGGCTCGCAGGCCCAATAAAAACCAAACATTAAATTAAACCAATCACATCTACCCTAAGGTCAAGGCTCGGCTCAATCGAAAACCACTAAAGTTCACGTAGAGCAAGAAACATGCAAACAACTTTTACCTATTTCTTTCTTAATTTTAAAACAACCTTTTAAAACTAACTTCCTATGATTCTTACTTTTTAGTCACTACTAATTATGACAAAATAAATTTTCGGGTAAACAAAAATAAATTTTCTGCTCAAATTCAGATTCTGTTTTTCAACTTTTGAAAATTGCTTTTTCGGCCCCTCAACTTTTTGAAAATTGCACTTTGACCCCAAAACTTTTAAAAAGTTACAAAAACACCCCAAAACAGATTCGGGCAGCAGACCAGAAAATAAATTTTTGAATTATGAAAATTTTTTATTTTTCAAACAGACCCTTGAAGTTTCAGTAATTGCAAAATAGTCCCCAAACTTTCGGAAATTACAAAACGACCCCAAAAAACCATGCGACCAGATTTGCAAAACAGTCCAGAATTTTTGAAATTTCCAGATTCTAAAAAATTAAATTTTCAGCTCTTAAAACCCTAATATGCGATTTTTGCACCAAAAAGTCCTGAAGTTTTCAAAAACTATAAATTCGCCACAGATCTTGAAAAGCAGTTTTACCCAATCATAGATCTAGTCATAACAATTAAGAATCAACTTACAGAACATAATTATCACGCGTTCTCATACACATAATTAAACATATACTGTGAACACACATTATGTTCAGGCCTTTTCGTATAATAAGTATGGAGTTGGCTCTGATACCACTGTTGGGTTGCCTCGATTGTCAGAACAACATAGAGTGCGGAATTTTTAAAAAATTTCGAAGCACCCAAGGTCCTATATATTAGATCTCCATATTATGTATACGAAAAGCATGAATCAAAACACATAATGTATAAAAACAAAGGGAGTTTCGATTTTTACCTCACCACAGGCAAGGTGGTGGCAACCTCCAACTCTGATTCTGATTCTGGTTCACGGGAGTGATCCAAATGTCTCACCTCCAGAGTTTAGTCCACACCAACTGGATTATGTCAACACCTCTTAGTCTTAGGCTAAGAACTAGATCTAAGAGGTTTGTTAATGCAGGACTGTGCATATCTACTTGGCAGGGCAAGATCCAGCACGAGGGAACAAGGAGGAAACTCACGGCGGCACTAGGAAGCTCACAGCCAGAAGTTGGCGGCGGCTAGCAGGTGGCGGCGCAGGGAAGGGGCGGCGGCTAGGTGCAGAGGAGGGAACTCACGGCGGCACTAGGAAGCTCACGGCCAGAAGTTGGCGGCGGCTAGCAGGTGGCGGCGCAGGGAAGGGGCGGCGGCTAGGTGCAGAGGAGGCTAGGGTTTTCTGTGCTAGGGTGTGAGCTTTTTGAGCTCATGTAGAACTCTATTTATAAGCCTCCTTCTTGACCTAGGTTTGCAAGACTTCTTATGGGCTTTTAATTAAGGCACATGTCTTGCAAGCCTTCTTTTAATTAACAACCTTAATTAAATACCCAGTCCATATTAATTAATAAATTAATATTTTCTTTAATTAAATCAACTACTTAATTAATCACCCACTTGAATTAACACTTTAATTCATTTAATTGATTTAATTACCTTTAAATCAATTAATTCCTTTTATATCCTTTCATAACAGTCACCGTCCAATTGTATTGTGTGTGACCCTCTGGGTTCACCATCAATTGGCAGCAGGCCCACAAATTCCTCGGGATTTAATTTATGAACAATAAATTGCTCCGGTCAATTAAACAACCCTTTAATTGACCACTCCTAGAATCAATTCCTCTATTAACTCAGGAGTACCCACACTTCATGGTCGATGTCTAGCCACAAGCCCATGAAGCCCAACTTCAGGTGAATTGATATTTGTGAACCTCGTCTCTTATAATTGCCGTGTACATACGGTCCTTCTATCGACTAATTTTCCCGATCAAGACTTAGGGTGTGTGAATTGATCGGCACCTCTAAATTTGTCTCGATAACTATACTTTCTAATTCGGGATAATATTCCAGTGTGACTGCTAAATTTGGAAACCCCTTTCCAAATCCGTCACCGACTACGGCCGTAGATTCCTCGGATATATTATCTAAGAATCGTATAGGAAATTCTTTCATCCATTACGATGAGTCAATAGATTCCATATTGTTACTAACCACTCGCGTACATAACTATACGCACCCAACCTAGGCATGTTATGATCAGGCTAAGTGATCTATACCTAGATCTAAGTACGCACATTCATGTACCGAATTCGCCCTAGCACCTCAAGTCAAAGGACTAAATCGTACACTATTATAAGCCTTGAGAAACATCCCATCACCGATATGCGTCTTGCGCTTCCACAATGGGTTTCTCTGTTGGGGTCGTTCGATGCGTTCGATCCTCTATCGAGCCACCTACTCATATGCACTGGCCTCAAATGCCTTGCTCATGAAACGCTACAAATTCACTCCATGTGAATCATGCATACTCGTACAAGGCTTGGCGATTCCTACGATACCCCGTCTCGTTTCGGAATCTATGACTTGGAACAATTTTAAGATTACGAACTTAAAGACTGTTTCATGATTGCACTCAATACTGAAGTCCATAGTCAAATGTAATCTAAGGATTTCATCCAATCTCTTAAATGTACTCGCGAGAGATGAAGTTGGCCATTGTTTATTCTTATACACATATAAATAAATGTGCGTATTATTACAAAATCAAAGATTGTATCATACAGCATAGACCTATTACAAGCTAACTGAACTGGCTTGTTGGGCACTATCCTATCATGCACAATCGTTATTAACTTCACAATCAGAAGTTGGCTTAAAACGTAGTCTAACTAATGAAAATTCTTCAATGTTGTGGCATAGACGTTTGGGGCATATCTCCAAAGAAATATTGGAAAAGTTAGTAAAGTCTGGAGTCTTGGAAAATCTAGACTTTACTGATTTTCATATTTGTGTGAATTGCATTAAGTGTAAGCATATCAAACACAAGCAAAAGGGTGCCACAAGAAGTAAAGAACTTCTTGAGTTAATCCATACAGATATCTGGAAACTACCTATTCCATGTTTTAGTGGAGAAAGATATTTCATCACTTTCATCGATGATCTGTCTCGTTATGGTTACATCTATCTAATTAATCAAAAGTCTCAGGCCGTTGACATCCTTGAGGTGTTCATTATGGAGGTCGAAAGACAATTAGATAGAAAAGTTAAAATTGTGAGATCGGATCGGGGTGGAGAGTACTACGGTAGATATGATGAGTTGGGACAACATCCTGGCCCATTTACAAGATTATTAGAAAAGAGGGGTATTTGTGCTGAATACACAATGCCTGGAACGCCACAGCAGAATGGGGTTGTTGAACGGCGTAATCGTACTCTTATGGATATGGTTAGGAGTATGTTAAGTTATTCAAATGTACCTATTTCATTGTGGAGTGAAGCCTTAAAGACCGCAATGTATATCTTAAATCGGGTTCCCAGTAAATCGGTTCCAACAACTCCCTACGAGTTGTGGAATGGCAGGAAACCCAGTTTAAGACATTTACAGGTTTAGGGTTGTCCAGCGGAGGCTAGAATCTACAATCCAAATGAAAAGAAATTGGACTCACGAACAATATCTGGATATTTTATTGGATATCCATCAAAGTCAAAAGGTTACAGATTTTATTGTCCTAACCATAGTACGAGAATAGTTGAAACTGGCAACGCTAATTTTTTAGAGAATGGTGAATTTAGTGGGAGCAGTGAATCGAGAAAAGCTGAAATTGAGGAAGTTAGAGTGGATATTATACCACCTTATCTATCTAGAGATAATGTTGTTACTCAACCTGTACAACAAGTTGAGGAAAATGAACAACTTGCTGATTCATCACTTCATGGAGACGTCACCATTGACGACGTTAATGTAGAACCACCACAACTGGTAGCTTTGAGAAGATCTCAAAGGGAAAGAAGATCTGCCATAACAGATGACTATGTGGTGTATCTACAAGATTCTGATTTTGATATAGGTATTCAAAATGATACATTTTCATATTCACAAGCCATAAATAGTAAAGATTCTGATAAGTGGATTGATGCCATGAATGAAGAGTTGAAATCAATGGATCACAATGATGTCTGGGATCTTGTCGAATTGCCTAATGATAGTAAGAAAGTCGGTTGTAAATGGATCTTTAAGACCAAACGCGACGCTAAGGGCAATATCGAAAGATTTAAGGCCAGACTAGTGGCCAAAGGTTTCACTCAGAAAGAAGGCATTGATTATAGAGAGACATTTTCTCCAGTGTCTAAGAAGGACTCTCTTAGAATCATTATGGCCCTTGTAGCTCATTATGATTTGGAGTAACATCAAATGGATGTGAAAACCGCTTTTCTAAATGGAAATTTGATGAAGATATCTATATAGACCAGCCTGAAGGGTTCACAAAACAAGGACAAGAACACTTGGCTTGCAAATTATAGAAATCTATTTATGGGCTTAAACAAGCTTCCATACAATGGTATATTAAGTTCAATGATACCGTAACTTCCTTTGGATTTAAAGAAAACATTGTTGATCAATGTATTTATCTAAAGGTCAGTGGGAGCAAGTTTATATTCTTAGTCTTGTATGTGGATGATATTTTGTTAGCAAGTAGTGATCTTGGTTTATTGCACGAAACCAAGAATTATCTTTCCACAAACATTAAGATGGTTGATATGGGAGAGACAAATTACGTTATTGGCATAGAGATCTTCAGGGATCGATCTCGAGGATTGCTGGGATTGTCTCAAAAAGGATATATTAATCGAGTTTTGGAAAGATTCAATATGCAATTATGTTCAGCCAATGATGCGCCTATCACAAAAGGTGATAAATTAAGTGAAAAACAATGTCCAAATAATGATTTGGAAAAGGAGAGAATGATATTGATTCCATATGCATCAACTGTTGGAAGCTTGATGTATGCACAGACTTGTACTAGACCATATATCAGTTATGCTGTAGGTGTACTTAGTAGGTATCAAAGTAATCCAGGTATAGATCATTGGCAAGCAACAAAGAAGGTTATGAGGTATCTCCAAGGAACAAAGGATTATATGCTCACATATAGGAGATCGGATCAATTAGAGGTTGTTGGATATTCAGACTCGGATTTTGCTGGCTGTCAGGATAGTAAAAAGTCTACTTCGGGCTTTGTATTTCTATTAGCTGGTGGAGCTATCTCGTGGAAGAGTGTAAGACAAAGCATCACTGCTTCTTCCACGATGGAGGCCGAGTTTGTTGTATGTTCTGAGGCTTCGAGTCATGCATTATGGTTGCGGAATTTCATCTCAGGTTTAGGGCTGTTGACTCAATTGCTAAGCCGCTGAAGATATATTGTGATAATACCGCAGCAGTTTTCTTTTCAAAGAATGAAAAGTACTCTAGTGGATCCAAGCACATGAATCTTATGTACTTAGTTGTTAAATAAAGAGTCCAGAAACAACAAGTGTCAATTGAAAATTTAAGTACCACTCATATGGTCGCCGATCCATTGACCAAAGGATTGCCTATAAAGACTTATAAAGAACATGTTATTAGTATGGGTCTTTTAAGCAATCCATGACTGTAAGAAGTTGTTATCAATAAATTGTCATTTGCTTAAATTATTGTTTCTGTTTTCATGTTTCCAATTATATGTTTACAAATGTTATGTTTGGATTTTATAAAACAGGATATGGCTTAACAAGACAAAATTAAAGGGGCTATTATGGACTAGAGTAGTAGAAGTTTCTAGTGGTGTAATACATAGAAGGAAATACGATAAACAAAAGTCATATGACCGCTATGATTCACATTAGTGACTTAGACTATATCTAGTGTTAAAGTATACCATTTATCTATTTTAGTTGTCAACCTTTGTTTTTATCTAAAATCGTGATCACGTGTCAATTTTTTTTTTAAAGAGCCCGATAGAGTCAAATTTTTTTTTAACTTAATCGGTTTAGTGGACCAAGTGGGAGAATGTTAGTTTTATTTTATTAAATGGTCCACTAACCTCATTTTACTACAAGTTTTAAGGTTGAGACTCTTCATATGATTGATTTAAGGTTGATACTTAATGGATATGTTAAAGTCTAGTAACTTACAAGGGAGTGGGTTATGGAGGTCATGATGGTTGGCTTTTCAGCTTCTTGTAACTCTTACATTTAGTGGCCCTCTACTCTCATCTATAAAAGGAGATACAACCACTCCTCAAAGCTACACCAAAATAAAAGAACCAAAAGTGTTAGCAAACTTCCATCATCTAAAAGTGTTCTAAGGTTGTGTCATTTGGATAAAAAGAGAGGAGAATGTGAGTTCACTAGTAAGGTTATACAAGTGAGCAGATAACAAGTAATTTGAAGGATTACTTTGAAGCAATGTTATATCTTGAAGACTCCATGGCGAACGGTATACCGATATCATTCTCGTATCCTTATTATATTTATAGATTTTCCGCATAAAGTTAAATAAAAGTCTTTCAAATTAATCCACTGAGTTCTAAAAATCCCACGTTTTTAAAATTCCTTTTTCACATTTATCAAAACTCCAAAACTATTGAAGCCTGAGGTCCTAAATAAATCTATCTACCGACATATTTTTAAAGTCCCCCCCTGCTTTTCATGTAAATATAAGTGAAGTGAAAAGGGCTTCGATGGGCAGAAAAAACAAAGCGTTTGAGGAGAATATATAAATGGGTATATAATATCATTAGCGTTTTATTCAATATTTATTTTGATTTTTCTGGTGGTATATTTAACGTCGGTTGTCGATCACTACACAATAGCTGATTTTATTTTTGGTTCTGCACTTTCTGCTTATCAGGTAATTAGTTTTTATATTTTTATTGTATTCCCTTTTCTTAGTTTAAAATTTTATATCTTTTATAGCTTGTTTGGTTGTCAATTGTGGGAAAATTGTAGGAAAGGAAAATGAAAGGAAAGAAAAGGAAAAGAAAAATAAATTCATTTTCCTCTACATGTTTGGTTGTCAGGAAAATTATTTTCTTGCAGATGTTTGGTTGTCAAGAAAATTTTGAAATATAATATTTTTGATAAATATTTTTGTTTGATTATGAATACTTTCAAAATTATAAAATATATTAAAAGTTATTGCAAAATAAAAGTTATCAAATTAATCCCTAGAAAATAAAAAGTACAAATCGAGTAATTGAATCAAATAAAAAGAGTTAGAATAATATATATATATATATATATATATATATATATATATATATATATATATATATATATATATATATATATATATATTTAGTAAAAAAATTTAATTTTTCTTTTGTTGAGATTTATGTAAAAATTAGTTGATATTGTTTTTTGTTATTTGTATTTTTCTATTTCAAGATAGGATTTACGTTTTCTTTGTTGATAAAATATTTTATGAATAATAATGTTCTCATTATATTAACTATAATATATAGATTAATTTGACGCTATTGTATATTTTTTAGCCACCGAATTTATATCAATTTTCAAAATTAACAAGGGGTTATCATCAATTTTTAAAGTTAACAGGGGGTTACTAATAATATTTTAGGTAAAATGGGTGCTTTTGCGTTATTTTGTGGGGGTATAATTGTTATAATGACTTGAGAGGGTATTTTTTTACTAATAATAAATAAGCACAAATGAGCTTTTGATAGAAAAAAATCACAAATGGGGAATTATGATAGTTAGACAAAGTACAAAGGGAGTTTTGCAATTTACTAAATTATTCTCCTAGGATTTTCCCAGCATTTCCCCCATCAAATTGGTGGGGAAATTTTTTCATCACAAAATTTTCCTGCAGGAAAGTTGAAGGAAAATAAAAACTTCCTTTCTTGCTATCCAAACAACAATGAGAGAAAAAAAAAAAAAAAAAAAAAAAAAACTTCATTTCCCTCACTTTCTTTCACTTTCCCGACAACCAAACTATACATTAATGGCTTCATTCCACTTGGCATCCTTGAAATAGGCTTGTTTTACATTTTGCACCCTTAATTATTTTTTTATAACATATTGCATCTTAGAAATTATATTTTACTGCTTTTCAAACAAAACTTTACGAAGGGAACTCGACTTATGTTATAGTTTTCATTGTATTTATTTCACTACAAAAAAAAATGGATTTTAGTGACAAAATATTAAATGACATTGTTGAAATTGTCACTTAGTGATAAGAATATTAGTTTTCACAATAATAATAGTGACAAGTGCATAGTGACAAAATATATTTTTAAGTTATCACTAATGACTATTAATGATAAGTTTATGGAACTTAAGTTGTCACTATTGACAATTAGTGACACCCTTTCAGTGACAACCTAGTGACAATAAATATTGTCACTATAATTTAGTGATAACTTTTTAGTTGTCACTATCACTAAATGTCAATAGTGACAACTTTTTCACATTTCTTGTCACTAGTGTGTCTATATACACCAGTTTAGTGACAATATTTAAATTCTTGTCACTTTGTCATTTACTATTTTATCACTACAATTTAAATTTCTTGTAGTGTTTTAGGAGCAATGGGCATACAAAAATTACATCATAGAAATCTATCAACTGCCATCATTAATGTGAAATTGTCATTTGTTATAGCATATGACATAAATGAGTATTTACTGTCATATCACATCATATGCTTACAATTGGTTACTATGCAAGAATAAATTTTAATATTTGGACTATATAACCTAACTTGAATTTTTTTTAATAAATGAATTTATTAAGCATGCAAGTATTTTCTTTGCCCTGATTGTTACATTTATCAATTCTAATAGTAAACTTTGCCCAATGAAATGATGACTGAAATAAGTAGGATTCTAAACTTAAAGGCTACATGAAATTGAAATAAAATATATTAAATTGATTTCCTTTTGTTTATGCTAATTATAGAGATTAAAGTCTACACTTTTACTATTGGATTTTAAATTATAGTAGATTATACTTTTATATATCATCAAATACTTTTTCTCCAAATAATTATGACATATTATTGTTGCCCTATGGTTCAAAATAAAAACGGTCATATCTTGATATTAGAAATGCGGGAGGCCGCATATATACAAATAAATAAATAAATATATATATAAAAGAGTCTTTCTAAGGGTCATTTAAAAATAACAACTTTATTTTTCAAAAGTGTTCTTAGAGGAGGTCATATAATTTGTGAACATTTTACTTAAATGCCACCTACAAAAATATATTATTGTATCAAGACGAGAACATTTAATTAATTTTGATTCATTATAATAGTTAGGTTTTACATTTCCTAATTATGATTGATAAGGTTTGCTGATTCAATTTACATATTAGTCTTATCCAACTAAGGTGAAAATTTATCGAAAGTCACGAGAAATCAACTAACTTTTTGAAGGATTGAAAATTTTACATGATTTTTTATAAAATAGACTAAGACTATAAATTTGCCTCAAATTAAAATTCTTTAATTGGTGCTCATTTCTAAATATTAGCTATATTTGAAGTGACATTTATATATTAAAAAAAAAAAAACGCTAGAATACACACACGATAACTTTTTTTTTTTTTTTTTTTTGCGTTTGTGACATTTTTTTATAGCATTTTATGTGTTAAGCTATCAGCTACATGATTTTACGTTAGTAAAAGAAGGTTATTTGTTTAACGGTACATCTTGAGTTGTTTATTAAATTTAAATATTTAAGGTTGATGGAAAAATATTCCTTGGTATCCCTTTAAAATAAATGCCAACTAAATCCATTTATTTGCAGTTTTATCTTCTTATAAATGGCAGAATGTGCGCCACTTGCAATTGCAACACATCCTTGAAGCACTAGTTTTGTTTAAATTCAACAGATTTTTTCATAACTTATTAAAGTGAATTTTAACACCAAATTAGCATCCATCCATCCAACCATTTAAGCCATGGATAACAAAACAAGCTCGTTCTCAATTGAAAATTTTGAGACATCATCTTTATGGTTACTTGTGACATTGCTACTGGTGGCTCTAGTCTTCTACTTCAAAAGAAACAGAAGAGTCACTCTTCCACCAGGACCTACACCATTGCCAATTTTTGGATGCCTTTTCCAAAAGATAAAGAACAAGCCCATATTTCGATGGATGCACCAGATTATGGATGAAATGAACACTGAGATTGCATGTATACGTATTGGTGGGGTTCATATAATTCCCGTCACATCACCTGAACTTGCCCGAGAATTCTTAAAAAAAAAGGATATAATATTTTCTTCTAGACCTTATTGTATGTCTGGTAGATTGTCGAGCGCCGGGTACCTGACTACAGCCCTTTCACCTCTTGGTGACCAATGGAAGAAAATGAGAAGAGTTCTCGCCAGTGAAGTGCTTGCACCGGCAAAACACCGTTGGCTCCATGATAAAAGAGCCGAAGAAGCAGACCACCTAGTACGCGTTGTTTTGAATAATAGCCTAAACTCTGGCTTAGTAAATCTGAGAAGTGTAACACGACATTATTGTGGAAATGTGATTAGGAGAATGGTGTTCAATAAGAGGTTCTTCGGGAAAGGAATGGAAGACGGAGGGCCCGGTTTGGAGGAAGAAGAACATGTACAAGGATTACTCACAATACTCGTGTATCTCTATGGGTTTGGCATTGCCGATTACATTCCATGGTTGGAAGTATTCGATTTTGGTGGTTATAAAAGAATCTTGGAAAAGGCATATGCAAATGTAACCAAATACCAAGATCCAGTGATTGACGAAAGAGTTCAAATGTGGAGTAATGGGATGAAAGAAAAAGAAGAAGACATTCTTGATGTTCTCATCAATCTCAAGGACTCGGAAAACAAGCCCTTTTTAACAGTTGAAGAGATCAAAGCACAAATTGTTGTAAGGCCATTTATTGAAAAATTTATAATATTTGAATTTAATTGAAAATTAATGACTTTAATATAAATTTTGTTGATAAAGTACCTCATTTTTCTTTGGTCTATATGATATAATCAGGAAATAATGGTGGCTACAGTGGATAATCCATCGAATGCAGCTGAGTGGGCTATGGCAGAGATGATTAATCAACCTGATATTTTTCGTAAAGCACAAAAAGAATTAGATGATGTGGTCGGGAGAGACAGATTAGTACAAGAGTCTGATTTGTCTAAACTAAATTTTGTCAAGGCTTGTGCACGGGAAGCATTCAGGTTACATCCTATAGCACCTTTTAATGTCCCACATGTATCTACAAAAGATACATTTGTCTCTGGCTATTTCATACCAAAAGATAGCCATGTGTTGTTGAGCCGTCCTGGCCTAGGACGAAACCCTAGGGTTTGGAGTGAGCCACTCAAGTATATGCCCGAGAGGCACATCCATGATGATGGATCAGAAATTGTTCTGGTGGATACAGAACTTAACATGTTGTCTTTTAGTACCGGAAGGCGAGGTTGTCCCGGTGTCTTACTTGGTTCAACAATGACAACCATGCTTTTTGCTAGACTTATACATGGGTTCACATGGAGTGCACCAAATGGCATGGCAAAAATTGATTTGGCTGAATCTAAAGGCAACTTGTTTCTTGCCAAGCCGTTACTCGCACTTGCAAAGCCGCGATTGAACGCCAGTGTGTACACACAATTCTAAATTTAATATCCATATATGTTACATTGTTTCATGACATAGTTTGAGGATGAAGGTTGAAAAAGAACAAGGATTTTGGACTAATGTTGTAGTAAACTTTAATATTTGATATATTATTAAGTATTTTTATGCATATTTTTATAATATTGATTAGTTGTCATGGTATATTAACTCTGTCCATTTTATCTTGCTCCCTTCATTTTTTATTTATGATTTTGGGTAAGAGTAAAAAAAATTAAAATTTTAGGTAATTTTACATTCATGCTTTCACAAGTAATGAATCATATTTGAGTCCGTTCAAAATGAGATTTTGAGGGATGGAGAGCACATGAGATAGCATTTATCATGGTGACACGTATCCCCTTAAAATATAAGTTAAAGTAATTAATTACTTCAAGACAAATTTACCCTTTTTAATTAGTGAAAATCAACAACACCCCTTGGGTCTTGCCTAACTAAAAAATGTTTTACTACAACAAAAATGATCATTGGTGGCATCTAGCTTGATGGCATTTTGAAGAAAATGTGAGAAAATATGAATACAGTTACATTTTTTAAAAATATCAGGAATTATAAATGTTACTATTTAGTGACATTTTAATATTACTATGGAATTTTATAATGTTACATCTTGTTATGATAGTGACATTTAACTTTTATTCTTGGAAAATGTCGTTATATATAAAATGTCACTAGCGAAGTGCCACTTGTAGCGGTGTTGCTGAATATATCAATGTCACAATTATAAGTAAAAGTAACATTATAAAATATCACTATAGTATAAAAATATCACTAATCAGTAAAATTAACACTTATACTTTGTGGCATTTTTAATAAATATGAATATATTAATAATTTGTGATATTTTCTTTAAAATGTTATTTTTATTGATAAAAAAAATCCTTACTTTTTTTTTATTATTACCAAAAAATATCCCTCTCAATTCGAAACGACAATTTTACCACATCAAATGATGAAAAATATCCCCTTAGCTTTAAAGAATACCAATAACCCCTCATAGCTTTAAAATTTTTGCAATAAACCCCCTGTTTTTATTAAAAAAAAATTGACAAAAACTTTCATATAATTTGTGAAATCCACTTTAAAATATTGACAAAAATCTTACCCCATAAATTTTCATATTGTGGCACTTTACCACCCATATGTACAAATTAAGCACTTTACCTCCTCTAATAGTTTTATTTAATTTTTGTTCGAGGGAAAATATACATTTGCCCCTCACATGAATTTTCAAAGTTAGTCACAACACTTCTTACAAGTTCAATTACTTCGCCCAAGTAAAGATCTGTTCTCAGGTGGAGAAGGGTTGGGCGGTGGTTGTGGTGTCAGAGGTTAAGAAAGTGGAATTGGTGGCGGCAATAATTACAATTACCCCCTCCATATTTGTACCTTTTTATGTATTTTTTGACCAATTGCCAATATCCCCTCAAGTGATAAAAATTGTGACTTAAGCGGACACGTGCTTGACGCGTGACCTTTTTCATCAAAAAACTAACGGTCGAATGAAATGTAAAAAAAGTTGTCCAATGTTTTTATGAAATGTGTCTTTTTGAAAAGTTTGTATGAAATATAAAAAGTAGGCAAAAGTTTGGTATGGAAAGTGTAATTTCCTCGATTTTTTTTTTGGAAAAAGAGATATGAAATTAATTAGAGAATAGAGATTTTTTTAAACATATTATTGAAAGGATTAGTATGTAATTTAACATATGTTTATTTTTTTTAAATGTCTGATGCCACGTCATCATTTGACATCTTGACTATAAATTATGGTTCATATTTGTTGTTGAGTTATGTAGTGGTAGAGATGAGGTATCTCAAATACACTTATGTTCTATAAAATCTTATTTTTTAAGGACCCATCACATGATGACAAATAATTAATTTATATGATATGATAAGTTTTTGGAGAAATAATTCTAGTTCAGAAAATGGAATAACATCGTAAAGTATTTTCCATTTATTTCCCATTTAATTACAATAATTTCAAATTATTACTTGGAGATTGTAAAAATTTGTGAAAATATAATATGTTCTAATTATGATGGTTGTCTTTTTCTTTCACTATATTTACACAATTCCTATATAAAAATGACACAATATTATTATTACATAGTTCAAAGGAAAACAATGTTGATATCCAAACAATGACTTACATCACGCTTGAGCGTGACACACACATGTATACATAATTTGAATTTGACTTTTTTAGAGGAGATTATAAATATATTTTCAAATACAATAAGTTTTAATCTTGGCATTTTAATTTACAACTTTCATAGTAAATCTTGCTTTCTAATGGTGATTGAAATTATTAAGTTTATTTCAAACAAAATAATAGTAAGTTGTTAGATTAGTGTAAGAGTTTAAAAAAATATATATTAAATTGAGCCTTATTTTGTGAATGTTTTTATTTTATTTTATAACACTTTATATGTTTCACCAATAGATTTTAAGAAAAAAATGAACCGGCGTTGATGACATGTGTAGGGCACATGACGAATTCTAGAGTCATATTTTCATAATTATAGGAAAATAAAAATTAAAAAAAATTAAATAATGATATAAAAAATTAATTTTTTCCCAAAAAGAAAAATTAGTTAAACACCCTCTGACACCAACACCCCCCACCCCCAAATTTGTCTGCGACCAAATAGTCACATCCAATTTGGCCGGGGTAGGCATTGTGGTGGAGGTGGTTTATGCAAGTCTTTTTTTCTTTTTTTTAGGATTATTCTTATATATATTTGCAACATTATCATGTGTCATGCACATGTCATCGGAGCTGCCATATTTTTTTCAAAAATTTGATCGATAAAAAAAGTAATTAAGTGAAAAAAGGTAAGTTATACGAAAGACCCAAGTACTAGGAAATAACTTAAAATAGTATGGATAAAATTAAAATTTCAAAACTGCGACACAGGAGGGATGATTTGTGCAATTCACACTTTATTAATGTACTATTAGATTGTAAATTAGACTTGATTATACTTGCAAACCATATTATAATGTTTTGAAAATAAAGATATGTTAGAGAATATGTTATATATGGCAGTTAATATATATTTGATTCTTTCCCGATCAGAATAAACATGAATTGGTTAACAATGTATGTTAAGTGTCAATTACTATGAAAAAACGTACTTATTTTATTCAAAGTATCTTCTGAAACGCACGGTTTAATTGTGGTGATGGGGGCTTTTTCGCACCCTACATACTGTACGGATCGAGTAAAGAACATGAGATCGGTTCGATCAAATCAAACAGTTCGGGATCATCTTATCGACCCGGCCAAGTACAGCTCTCTTCGACTAGGAGATTATATTCCGGACCCAAGAAGGGTATTTGGGCCGAGTCCTATTAGGATTATGTTTCCTTGTAACGCTAGGTTTAGCATGATATAAATACCTAGCTAATCATTGTATTAAACGACTCCGAAAACTCTGAATCATAAGGAAAATACGCCATTGAATGCTGCTTACTACAGCATAACTCATTATTATTCAATAAAGAAAAGATTCTTCTCTCCAGATCGGTGTGTTCTTTGCTTTGGTTTATGTAATTTACTTCTTGCTTTATCAATATTGCTTTTCTTTGTGATTGATCCATCCGGAATAAAGTAACAGAGCCCTATAAAATATATATTGGAGACCCCCAATAACACAAATTCACTGATACCTTTTAACCCGACGAAATCCGGTTAAATCAGTTGGCGCCCACCGTGGGGCTAGGTTAATTATTCGATTGACACATGGCTCGCCCAAGGAAAAGCGCTCGTATTGGAGCGAGAAGCAATACAACCACCGGCCATAACACATCGGAAGACATACAGAACAACAACGATAATAACGTTCCCAACACCGACGAGAATTTCCAAGATGCACACCCCCGACAGCAGGAACCCCAAGGAGGCCTTCCCGGTGCCATACAGGAAGAACCAGAAGGCCCCGAAATCCCCGTTCCTCTCCCGGGCGCTCAGGAGAAACTGCGACAAATAGCGATGCTCTTCAAATCACTTTCTCCAGAAGAATTACTAGTACTGGATCAAATTCCTCGAAACGTTACGGCTGCCAGGACAACTCCTGCACCAGGAGTGCCAAGGCCAAACGAACAAACCTCTCAACAAGCTGACAGCCCAGCGAGTGAGCGACGCTCGCTACACAGCCCGCAGCAGGGCAATTCTAAACCCTCCGATAACCATCCCCGAAGAAAACCAGGTTGAAGAAAACCACAGGCGGATCGCAGCGGATCGAAGGAACGAACAATAATCCCTATCGAGGATGACATAGATGATGCAATCCCAGATCGACCACGAGCGACTCGATTCTCGGAAAGGGAAATTGAAAGGATGGTACAGGAGCGACTCGAACAACGCCTACGATCTGTTCAAAACCCATGGGCCCGAACTGCGGAACTCCAGGAAAGCCTTGCGGCTTGTTCTCCTTTCTGCAGAGAAATAAAAGAGGCACAATCCACGGGACAGGTCCCAGGTAGATTACCCCGATATGATGGAACCACCGACCCGGATGATTATATTTTTAGCTTTACGAATATAATGAATTTATATGCCCACTCTGCCGAATTCACCGCCAAGTTAATGGTGACCACATTCGAAGGACTCGCGCTGGATTGGTTTGCCAAACAGCCGGCCAACTCTATATTCAGTTTTCGGGAATTATGCAATAAACTGACGCAGCAGTTTGCCAGTCAGAAAAGACAAAAACTCCCGATGAGCTACCTGGGAACCATACATCAACAAGAAGGAGAATCCCTAAGGAACTGGTTGGCCAGATTTAATGTAGAGCTACTCAAAATAGATTCTCCAAATATCGATTACATAATTTCTATCCTTTTCGACCTCACTAAAAATAGGCAGTTCGGAAACGCCCTCAGTCGAAAACAACCGAGAACGTTTGCCGACATCATGAGCTTGGCGTCTAAGTATATGACCCAAGAAGAGATGAATTCCTTTAAGGACAAAAACAAAAACAAAGCCACAGCTTCAGGCTCCAAACGTCATGACAGGATCCCTGCCCAAAGATCTATGGATTATGAGCGATCTTTTAGGAAAGGTAACGTTTTCCAGCGATTGGAATACAGCAAAGCCGACCAAGAAAGACAATCTAACTTCTACCAAAGATCAAGAAACCCTGAACAACCAATCAGAAGCAGGGTGAATCAAGTAGAACACCCAAGGTTAAATGCTCCCATGGAAGAAATATTGGAAGTTCTAGAAAGAAATAACTGGATCCCCGAGGCGAGGAAAATCGCTCAGCCAAGACCAGGGTCTCGAAACTACGACCAATACTGTAAGTACCATAGGGCACACGGACATCGAACGGAAAATTGTTTTCACCTTAAGAGAGAAGTTGAAAAATTGATCGAACAAGGAAAACTAGACGAATACATAGAGCGAGATAACCACAAAAGGGAAAGAAGTAGAAGCCCTCGGAACAGTAATCAAAGAAGGAGTTCTCATCGAAGGTCACCTGTGCGTCGACCTACTCAGGAGTTGAATCACGACCAGATCAATGGGACTATCCATACAATATCCGGGGGGCCCGCGGGTGGAGATAGTCGTAACGCTCGACGAAGGACAGCCCGATCCATAATCGGAAACTCAAAATACCCAAAAGAAATATGGACTCTGGAAAACAAGCCGACAAATCACCAGCCGATCAGCTTTAACGAAGGCGAAGTACCTAAAAACATCATTTGGGACACAAAAGAGGATAACCCCGATTTCCCTATGGTGGTGTCGTTAGAGATAGCGAATTATAATGTAAGAAGAATCCTAATCGATAATGGAAGCTCAGCAAATATCATCTCCCGGGAGGTTTTAACCCAAATGAACTTGGGGCAGATAAACCTACAGAAAGTAGCTACGCCATTAGTAGGCTTTGGAGGGTCCGAGATCATCCCCAGCGGAACGATATCCTTAAGTGTATCGCTCGGAAAGAAACCACACCGAACGGTAAAGCTAGTAAAATTTCTAGTGGTAGAAACCCCCTTCGCTTATAACGCAATATTGGGACGACCGGCTCTCAACCTATTCCGAGCCGTTGTCTCTACTTATCACCAGAAGATAAAGTTTCCGACCGATGGAGGTATTGGAGAAATAACGAACGATCACTGTATGGCGTGGGATTGCTACAGCACCTCGTTAACCTTAAAAGAACATCCAAAATCAATCACTCCGAGCAAAAGAAAGATCGAAGACGATCTCGCTAGAAACAAAGTTGAAATTCCTAGTACTGATCGATTAGATAAAAAGGGAAAAGAACCACTAGATTTATCCTTGAAACCTCCAGAACATAAGGATGTAATCCTAGTAGAAGGCGACTCGTCCAAAACGTCGAGAATAGGTACAGAGTTGAGCAAAGAAGGAGAAATAATGTTAATCGAGTTCCTAAGATATAATGTAGACGTCTTCGCCTGGAGCGCGAATGACATTGAAGGAATCGATCCTCGGGTAATCAAGCATTCCCTAAAAATTGACCCTTTGGCAAAACCCGCCAGACAGAAGAAGAGAAATCATGGGCCGGTAAAAGATAAAATTATTAAAGCCGAGGTAGAAAGACTGCTTGAAGCAAAACAAATCCGAGAAATACATATCTCGGAATGGCTATGTAATGTTGTACTAGTAGCAAAAGGGGATGAAAAGGACAACAAATGGAGAATGTGTAATGATTTCACCGACCTTAACAAGTTATGTCCACGCGACCCGTACCCCCTCCCAAGGATTGACCTATTGGTCGACTCGACCGCTGGCTTCGCAATATTCAGCATGATGGACGCCTTCCAAGGGTTTTACCAAATATACATGGACGAGTGGGATCAAGAGAAGACCGCGTTCATAACCGAGCAGGGAGTATACTGCTTTATAGTAATGCCATTCGGATTGAGGAATGCCGGGGCTACTTACCAAAGGTTAGTAAACCTAATGTTCAGAGAATTAATCGGAGAAATAATGGAAGTCTATGTAGACGACATGTTAGTCAAAAGTATGAACGAAGCGGATCACGTGAAACATCTGGATCGATGTTTTCTAATCTTAAGAAAATACCGTATGAAGTTGAACCCCGCGAAATGCACCTTCGGTGTTAAGTCAGGAAAATTTTTGGGATACTTGGTACACCAGCGAGGAATAGAAGCCAACCCAGAGAAAATTCGAGCCATAACTGAAATGAAACCTCCCAAAACCATCTCTCAAGTACAAAGCTTGGTTGGGAAAATCGTAGCATTGAACAGATTCATATCAAAATCTGCGGACAGAAGCTTACCCTTTTTCCAAACGCTTCGAAAAGCAAAAAACTTCGTTTGGACTGAAGAATGCGGTCGAGCCTTCGAACAACTCAAAGAATATTTGACAACACCCCCGATGTTGGCCAAACCAACGGAAGGAGAACCGTTGTATATCTACATCTCTATCTCCGATGCGGCCATTAGTTCAGTACTAATTAAGATAGAGGGCTCAGAGCATAAGCCTGTCTATTATCTCAGCAAGTTATTGCAAGGGGCGGAGAAGAATTACTTGGAAATTGAAAAATTCACGCTGGCCTTAGTAGTGGCTGCACGAAAACTCCGACCCTACTTCTTAACCTACAAAATCATCGTTTTGACGAATCAACCACTAAGGCAGGTCTTAGCAAAACCGGAAGCCTCCGGAAGACTAATCAAATGGGCGATCGAACTCAGCCAATTCGAAATCGACTACAAACCAAGAATCGCCATTAAGGCCCAAGTGTTGGCTGACTTTCTATTGGAAACACCGACACAGGCAACTGAATCATCAAGCAGCCTCCACGACGATGTCTTGATCATAGAAGATCAAACTTGGTTAATGCACGTAGACGGTGCTTCATGCCGGGAAGGAGGAGGCGCCGGAATTAACTTCACCGGACCTAATAAAGAAGATTTGAATTATGCAATAACATTGGACTTTGTCGTAACAAACAATGAAGCAGAATATGAAGCGTTAATCGCAGGAATGGAAATGGCGATCAAAACCAACATAAGGAGGCTTAAAGTATTAACCGATTCCGAGTTAGTACAAAGACAAATAAAAGGCCTATACGAGGCTAAGGAATTCAATATGGTCAAATACCTCGCCAAAGTGAAAGCACTAGCTGAGAAGTTTGAAAATTTCGGCATACAGAACATTCCACGTTCAGAAAACAAATGGGCCGATCAACTATCTAAGTTCATAGGATCCCACGACGGAAAGACCGAACGGGTGATCAACTGGTTGATTTCTAATACACCGGCAATCGATATCGATGAAACACCGGTGGTCGATATAATGGAAATCGAAGAAGTCGAAGAAAACTGGATGACCCCGATGATAGACTATCTTCGAGAAGGAAAACTACCACTTGACCAGAACGAAGCTCGGAAAATAAAATATCGAGCCCCAAAGTATACACTTGTAGAAGGAAAACTCTACCGAAGATCAGTATCGGGAATTCTTCTGAAATGCGTCTCTGAATCACAAACCGTCGAAATACTACGAGAAATACATGAAGGAAATGCTGGAAATCATAGCGGATCAAGGGCATTGGCCTTAAAATGTCTCAGAACAGGTTACTATTGGCCTACCATCAATAAAGATGCCGCTCAGTATGTCCAAGAATGTCATCACTGCCAAGTCCATGCTAATGTATGTCATCAACCGGCAGAAAACATGCACTCAATCCCGGTATGTTGGCCTTTCGACCAATGGAGAATGGACATCGTAGGACCTTTTCCAGCGGCTAGATCCAAGAAAGCTTATGTCCTGGTCGCTGTAGAGTATTTCAGCAAATGGATAGAGTGCATCGCCCTCGCACGGATAACTCAATTCCAAGTGATCAACTTCCTATGGAAATTCATAGTTTGTCGATTCGGCATCCCTAGGATCCTAATTTCTGATAATGGAACCCAATTCGCGGGAAAACAGATAATAGAATGGTGTTCAAAACTGGGAATCCAACAAAATTTCACTTCGGTCGGGCATCCTAGAGCGAACGGACAAACCGAAGTAGCAAACCGAAAGATAATTAAATCCTTGGAAAAAAGATTAGGAGCGGCCAAAGGAAAATGGCTCGATGAACTCCCAGGAGTACTTTGGGCGAATCGAACCACAGTCAGAAGCTCGACCGGAGAAACCCCGTTTAGCTTGGTATATGGTTCGGAAGCTGTTATTCCTGTTGAAACTCTAATCCCAACGCCAAGAATCGAGATGTTCGATGATTTGGAAAATGAAAAGGCAAGAGAAAATGATGTTGACTTAACAGAAGCTTTAAGGGAAAAAGCCGCTGTACGCTTGCACGCCACTAAGGCAAATATGGAAAAAGCATACAATCAAAAAGTACGCATCCGAACCTTCAAAGAAGGAGACCTGGTCTTGAAAAAGGTGGAAGTATCCAAGCACGTGGGAAAGTTACAACAAAACTGGGATGGACCTTATGTTGTCATTGGCGTAGGAAAGAAAGGTTCATACAAAATTGCGCACTTGGATGGAACAGCCTTACCAAGAACCTGGAATGCAGTCAACCTTAGAAAATACTATGGTAAATAATTTTTTGCAGATTATGCTGCTTTATTTTATTTCATTAAGTTTTAGTCTTTGTAATAAAGGCCTTAGCCTACAGTTCAATTATTAAAGATTTTAGCAATTTCTATAAATCGATTGTTTCGGTAAATGCTCCTTAGAATCCTACTATCATATTGGTTGAGATTGAGACAAAAGGGGTTAAGTATAAATTGATCAGCTCAATAAACACTCCTCAATCCGACCATCAAAAGCGAGTCGAGTATACATTGATCCGCTCAATAAAAACTCCTCGCCCGTTATTCAACGATCAGAAGGACTTTTAGGCACTAAAAACCTAAGTCCAAATTACAAACGAGTAGAGTAAACATCGATCCGCTCGATAAAAACTCCTCGATATATATTCAACGATTAAAAGACTTCTAGGTTAAAAACCTAAGTCTAAACAAAACGAGTTGAGTAAACATCGATCCGCTCGATAAAAACTCCTCGATATATATTCAACGATCAGAAGGACTTTCAGGCACTAAAAACCTAAGTCCAAATTACAAACGAGTCGAGTAAACATTGATCCGCTCAATAAACACTCCTCGATATATAATCAACGATTAAAAGACTTCTAGGTTAAAAACCTAAGTCTAAACAAAACGAGTTGAGTAAACATCGATCCGCTCGATAAACACTCCTCGATATATATTCAACGATCAAAAAAGACTTTTGAGTTAAAAACCTAAGTCTAATTAAAAAACAAGTCGAGTATACATTGATCCGCTCAATAAACACTCCTCGTTTTATATTCGACGATCAAAAAAGACTTTTGGTATTAAAAACCTAAGTCTAAATAAAACGAGTTGAGTAAACATCGATCCGCTCGATAAAAACTCCTTGTTACATATTCAACAAAGACTGATAGGTTAAAAACCTAAGTCTAAACAAAACGAGTTGAGTAAACATTGATCCGCTCAATAAAAACTCCTCGATATATATTTAACGAAAAAGGCTTTTGGTATTAAAAACCTAAGTCTAACAAAACGAGTTGAGTAAACATTGATCCGCTCAATAAACACTCCTCGAAATATATTCTGCGATCGAAAGGACTTTTGGTATAAAAACCTAAGTCTAGATTATAAACGAGTTGAGTAAACATTGATCCGCTCAATAAACACTCCTCGAAATATATTCAGCAATCAAAAGGACTTTTGGTATAAAAACCTAAGTCTAGGTTATAAACGAGTTGAGCAAACATTTATACGCTCAATAAACACTCCTCGACCTATTCCTAACGATCTAAAAGATCTGCTAATACACCTAAGTCGTGAAGATGAATTAAGTATGAATCCATCTGCTCGGAAAATGCTCCTAAAAAATTATGACAGAATCAACGACAAGGAAGATGCAAGAGATAAAAGTAATGTTATATTCATTAAATCAATTACATACAAAAGTCCAACATTACAAAGATCTACACACTACATAAACACCGTTACAATGGTTTAGATGAAATGATCATTTAGATTGGCGATCTTCACGACAATGTCCACGGAAACACCGATCTCCTCCCTAGTACCTCCTCGATTATGATAAACCACCTAAGAAGCATGCTGCTCAGGATGGTCGACTTCTTTGGTTCGATGGCCAGGCTCTGAAGATCAAATGTTCTTCCAGACGAAATGAGCATTACCAGCCAGATAACCGGCAATACACATTCACCCACAACGAGATACTGCTTCTACTTTAGAAGTTAATATTTTATCCTAAAGCAGCATCTCTACGGGACCGTCGTGAAACGGTAAGTTTACCAGCCACCCCGGTGGTCTATCACCCCTGAGGTAACACCTAAGAGCGGGGGTGACTGGCAAATATGAACCCTCCATGTGCAAACGGAAACCACGGACCTCTAATTGATGAAGACAAAAACTGAAGCCTCATGGGACCCGTTAGTACAAGGAAGGGCTGACATGGGACCCGTTAGTACAAGGAAAAAGAACATCAAGATATTATAGTATGGATCACGATAGTGTGACTTTTTGAAAATTATGGGATCTGAAGGCAAAATGAAATCTAAGGAAGCTGAGATCTCCATCCTCTTTGGGAAATTGCAAATGAAGTATGCAAGTCACTTCCCTATTTATAGGGATAGGCCATAGCAATCCAACGGCTGAAAAAGTATTTGATCAACGGTAAAAAATGCGACCTTTTGACTCCCCGTAATAAATTCAAGTAAGTTGGAACGGCACTATATAATCGCCTCAACTAGTCGATAACGAAAGAGGTCGTAGATCGAAACGATCATACCTAAAAAAGCTTTGGATCGGACATACCGGCACGCTCATACTTAATGGTCGATGGCTTGAAAACCTAGAATCCACAAACGAAGTCATACAAGTTTTAAAATCGTAGTAAAAAGGACAGTTGCTCGATAAAAGATAAAAGACCAGACCCTTCACCATATGAGGGACGTCACTGCCTCATACATCATATGGATGACCATTGACTAAGCCATACAGGATCTCCTTCGGAATCCAAAATATCTGACATAGAAATCAGGAGAATAGTCCTCCTTATGCAAAACGGCAAAGAAGTAACTGCCTAACATACCAAAGAATTGCTGAAGGAGATCTAAACAGGTCAGATCCGCCAAAGACTTCTACATTTTCCAATTCCTCCCATATCAAAGAAATGATGTAATGATACACCAATTGAGGTAACGATACACCAATTGAGGAACATATAGTTCAAAACTAATGCTGGGAAACATAAAGGTTTGGAAGATACTGAACGGAATATTTTTCCTTAAGTCTGATGCAAAGAACAACGGAGTTCAACAAAAGAGACAATAGCCTCCTTATATAAGATTTAAATCACAAAAAGACAAAAGTACAGGGCATAGATTGAATATCGACCAAGATGATGAGCGTTCCTTAACGACTATTGTCGATATGAATAACCTATTGTCTAAATTGTGACGTAAAACATGCTGGTGCATATAATCCAAAGGAGTATACTGAGTTTGATCAACAAAAGACTTGATTTGCAGAAGCAAACATTATACAATTCAGTTACTCAGACAGTAACCGAGCGAGATCAAGCTGCCGTTTATTCTCCGCAAAAATCAATTTCAAATAAGTATATACGGGTTATCTCATATTGATTATATTTATGCGTAAAGGCAAAATGAACACAGCAATGTATATCAACAAAAGAAAATTGATCAAGGCAAGAATCTGCCTACAAAAAGATCATGATTCCCAGTTTAGAGCTTCTGCCATTACAAAAACTTTAGCCCGAACATATGCACAAAAGTCGGGCAACAACAATAAAAAAAAAAAAAAGAGACAGCCCAAGGCTTGTCAGGTCGAACAAAGATCACTGAGAAGAATGGTCAGGAGGTCGACTACTAGAATCAGCCCTCCGAGGAGTCAAGTTGCCAGCAAACGCCATCAACTCCTCTTGACGCTTTAGATAACCAGCGTCATATCCTTCCTCATAGGACCGCCGTTGAGACTCCCCTGCAAGGGCAGCCCGAACCAAATCGTTTTTCTCTTGCTCCCAGACAGACTTCTCCTCCTGCAATTTTTTTCAAATCATCATTGACAAGCTGCAGCTGGAGAGTCTGCCCTGCGACCTTCGCCGATTCCGACTCCAACCGTTTCTGGTAGGCATCCTTACTATTCCACAGATCATCATTTTGAACACCCAGCTGAAGGGCAAGATACTTGGACTGAAAAAGAAGAAGAATGAGAAAAAACCCCACACAACATGAAAATCGAAATAAAAGTAGGGAAAATTATCGAAAGATATGCCTACCTGCTCGCATATTTTAACCAGTGACTGAACAAGGCGTACATTGGAAGTACCCTCAAGTTTCCTCATCTCGCCAGGCAAAATGGTGCTCAAACCCAGGTCCCAGGACAAAGCATCAGGCTCAATTGAGCCAGGCAGTTCACTGTTAGAAGGGATACCATCCAGGCGCGGAGTCTCCGACAACATAATGTCTTTGACCTGCTCAAAAATACAACGATCATCTAACAGACGAGGAGAGTCTCTCTCGTTGGGGCTAACAGAGGTCTCCTTGCCCGAAGCAGAAATAACAGTTCGACGACCAGACCTCGACCCGAACAGACCCTCAGAAGGTCCTCCAGATTCGAAAGAAGTAGTCGTTACAGTGGTATCATGAAACAAATATTCAGGACAATCTTGCAAAATGGATTGTGTTGTGGAAGGATTAACAGAAAACCCATCACCAACTTGCCTTTCGCTGGCAATCAGGGCAGTAGAAGTAGAAAAAGAGAGAGAACTAACAAAATCCCCTCCATACTCGTAAGAAGAAAAACCTGAGGAAACAGGTATATCGTAAACCTGCTCCATGTTAGATGAATCTCCGAAAGCTATTCGACCAGGCGAAGGCCTATTACCTATCTCTGTGGAAGAAGGAAAGTTTGGCTGAACAAGCGACGAACTAACTTCTGGTAAAGGTTGGGAAGGGATAACAGGATTATCGGTCGTCGAATTGCTAATCAAGGATGAACGAGGAGGCTCCATCGAAGGGCCGTCTCTTCGAGATTTTTTTGGTCTATTATCCCGAGCGCCCTCACGGGAAGGTCGCTTCGAAGTATTACCAAAAAGGTTACTCATGATCGGACTACGGAAAAGTACAAACTAATATCGAGAAAGTTTATCGACTAGCCAAAGAAAGAGTATTCTATCCAAAGAGGGGAGTATAGCAGTAAAAAATAAGTCAAGTTTTTACCTTTGGTATTTATACTACTTGAAAAGACGCCACAGACCTAAAGGAAGGGCGCGAAATAGAAAAACTGGCCTTGGAGCAAACGCTAGAATTTGAAAAGACACACGCATAATGATTACGGAAAATTAAATGACTTGTCTGAATTATTACGGCGAATATGAAAAGACACGACTGACAGAATACGAAACGTTTAGCGTACAAAGGAATGGAAAGGTAAAATTACAATTAGACCTACGGGTAAATAATTACAAAATTTATTTCAAGAAATCACTATTTCAAGAAGCCTGGTCACTATCCGGAATTTTCTGTTCACTACCGATGTCTTCGCTCATGCCAATATCATCTTCCTCTTCTTCTTCGTCTTCTGGATCGATAAAAGTATTATCGAACTCATCGTTAACATCAGAAGGAGGAATCGGCAATGGTTTTCCAAATTCTTCGAAAAGGTGAGCCAAAGGAAAACCTTGATATACGACATCTGGAAGCTCGGAAGAAGAATAAATTTCACCATAACGATTCAACCGAATATGCGCCGCCTTAAAATACTCCTGTCGACGGTCATCGATCATCTCTAAGGCGACCAGCTGATGAACCGCCTTCTTAAAAGTATTCTCAAGAAGAGGACCGACCATCCGATATACCAACGCCGTATGAACAGGAGAATTAAGGAATTCGCGAACAACTCTTTCATCAGGGTTCCTACCGTATCGATCCCTAAGTCCACTAAGTGGGACATCCCTTTCGTACTCCTCTAAAGAAGTCTGAAGGCTTAATACTTGAGATTCAAGCTCACTAATTCGAGCCGTACTCTGTAACTGGAATTCCTCTAACTTTCTAGCCATTTGATTGGCCTGCTCTTGAGCCCGAGAAACCTCCATCACCCTTTTTATCATCTCTTGATCTTCAGTCCCGGTAGCACGAGTCTCTACGACAGGAACGGGAGAAGATGTTGAGGGACCAACCTCTGAACCAGTGGATTTATGAAGTAAAGATTTATACTTCTCTTCCAGGAACTCACACTGTTGTTTCCAAAGTGCATTTTCGTAGGCGTATGACGCAAGACAAGTTTTAGTCTGGAAGAATAAAGAGGGCAAGAAAAAGAGATGGATTAGTAAATTAAGGAAGTCCCTTAAAATTATCTGTTACTATGATCAAAGGAAAAAGATATCACCTTTTCAGCATAAAGAGAAGCTCGCTGGAATTTTTCCAGAGGATCCTTATGAAGAAGTTTATTCAGATCGCGAGTGAAAACACCAGACAAAAGAACACGGGTTGCCTTGTCAACTGCGTTCTCACTATCATCATGAATAAGAGAATCCTTCTCGGAATAACCAGCGGCCCTTTTTCCCTCTAAATGATCCTCGATCATTTCGACCAGAGTAGATTTTGGATGTTTATCTCCGAGTAAAGAAAGGTCGTTACCAGAGCGTCCATAGTAACTCCTTTTTTCTATCGACTGGATTATTAGCAGGATGAGGCATCGACCAGCTGCGACATCCTCGAATACCCAAAGATGTTCTAAAATGAAGAGGAGGATAACCAGATCCCGTGCCCTGACGAATAGGGGACTCATGAGAAGAATTCGGAGACTCCTCTCCATTCTCCTCGGAATCATGGCCCAACTCCAGTTTCCTCTTTCGAGAAGCCCTCTGCTCGATCGGGTTGTTCTCTATGGACTTGGAGGATTTTGATAACACCATCTTTCCTTTTGAAGAATGTCGAGAATTCTCTACCATTTGAGCTAAACAAGAAACAAATTAAAAGTTAGTTTCTCTATAAGGAAATATTATCGTAACACTAAATCAAAGGGAAATGCTTACCCAGTGATTCTAATGATGAGTTGATTGGAAAAGTATGAACGCTTAATCCTGCTTTACGAATGAAAGTTTCCCCTATCAGAAGAGCACTCTGATATTTGTTTGCACGCATTTCGGGGATTTCAGCGATAAACTGGGCATCATCTGGAATAAATTCACCCGTTGGCAAGCGACCTTCGTATACCCATTTGAAATCGTGATCCCACGAGAAGGGTATAGTCGAACCGTCCGCCAAACGAAGATGAGGTGGAGGGCGAACAAAGAAAAAGTGATATTTCCAAAAAGGATTGCTGGAAACAGGGGCATCAAAAATTGCTCGACTAGGCCTCTGACTAGCAAAGAAATACCCACGATTGGATGAACTGGAAATATTGAGCCGGAAAAGTTGTGTAAAATTACGAAAAGAAGGTTTAAATCCTTTCGCGATCATCAGAACAGAAAAGCAAACCAGGAAAGCCACAAAATTTGGAACTATTTGTGTCAAGGACACACTAAATATTCTTAAGATGTCAAGAAAAAGGAGGGACAACGGAAGACGAAGGCCGCTATTGAAATGAGCCGTATAAAAGGCGCGACATCCTTCCGGTGGAGAAGTTACCCTGTCAGAAGGGGAAGGAAGAATTAACTCGGAACCCTCCGGAAAATATTTTGCATAATTGTTCACAACCTCCGGAAAAGTATCCGCTGTATATGCGCAAGCAAGGTCCTCAATTGGTTCAGAAATCTGAGGAGTAGTACCTTTGCCCTTTTTGGCTCGGGCAGCAACCTCTGTGTCTGAAAGGATCTGAACCTTGAAAGTGTCTTCTGCAGGAACAATGAATTCAGAAATTACGGATTGCTCGCCCATAAAATTAGAGCTCAACTCCTCCTCATTACTAGGAGAAACATTATCCCTCGAGGAAGAAGAAGAGTTTCTCAAAGAAGCCATATTTTAGACTCTCGAAGGATATAAGTCGATAAAAGGAAAACTTTATATGACGAAGGACTAAGCGAGAAAATGACAAGTGAACTATGAGCAAGAATAAAGGAAAAATGACGAACTCAAAAGTCACCTATTTATAATTAAGATGAGAAAAGACGTTTCGAACTCATCACAATTAATCACGTTCCCGCCAAAAACGGAAGGATATGAAAAGCCTCCGGAATAGACGCGTGGCGATTCGTGATCGAACAGAGAAATCGACTATCTATGATATGTAGCACTCTTTTCCTTACTTAAGATTTTTTCCCACAGGGTTTTTTCTTAAGAAAGGTTTTTAACGAGGCTCCATTCATAGAAAACAAACAGTCGTAAAGATTTATCTACTTCTACGAGCTTCTATTATCTATACGCTCGAAGAAGTGAGGGAGTATTGATGGGGGCTTTTTCGCACCCTACATACTGTACGGATCGAGTAAAGAACATGAGATCGGTTCGACCAAATCAAACAGTTCGGGATCATCTTATCGACCCGGCCAAGTACAACTCTCTTCGACTAGGAGATTATATTCCGGACCCAAGAAGGGTATTTGGGCCGAGTCCTATTAGGACTATGTTTCCTTGTAACGCTAGGTTTAGCATGATATAAATACCTAGCTAATCATTGTATTAAACGACTCTGAAAACTCTGAATCATAAGGAAAATACGCCATTGAATGCTGCTTACTACAGCATAACTCATTATTATTCAATAAAGAAAAGATTCTTCTCTCCAGATCGGTGTGTTCTTTGCTTTGGTTTATGTAATTTACTTCTTGCTTTATCAATATTGCTTTTCTTTGTGATTGATCCATCCGGAATAAAGTAACAGATCCCTATAAAATATATATTGGAGACCCCCAATAACACAAATTCACTGATACCTTTTAACCCGACGAAATCCGGTTAAATCATGTGGAGATAGACTTAAGCATTTCCTTAGTTTATAAAAAATAATCATGTATAAAAAATAAAGATATACGTACACTCCGGGCAATAATAAAGATATTTGGAGGTTACATACAGTTATTGAAATAAGCTAATATTAAGTGGTGGGTGGACTGGGTTTTGAAAAATATTTGAACTTAATTGTTCAAAATAAATAACCTCCCGTAATATTTTCCTTAATATAGATTTCAAGGAAAGCGTTAAATAAAACATCATAGATTGCATCTATGTTAATTCTTATGAATTTTACGTTAATTCGTGAACCTCTTTTAGAATACTCTGCGTTTTAAAATGTATTATTTTTATTGTCTAAGGTGATTTTTTATTTACACCGCAGAGAACCCGTCATTTCTTAACCGAGCATTGGCGCTTTCATTGTAAGCTCCGTTCTTGGGCTAGGAATTAGTACTTCGACCGGGACAATTGCCTCAGATCCATATACTAAACTAAAAGGTGTTTTCCAAGTAGCAGCCTTCACAATATTTTGATTTGCCCAAACGACACCTAGTTGTTCATCCAACCATTTTCCTTTCGCGGTGTCCAATCTTTTTTCCAGAGATTTAAATTATCTCCCTGTTTGCTACTCGAATTAGTCCATTCACCCGAGGATGTCCTACAGATGTTAAATTCTGCTGTATATCGAGCATCACTCTAACACTTGTTTCCCCGGCAAACTGAGTTCCGTTGTCATAAATTAATATCCTTAAAATTTCGAATCAACAAACTATGTATTTTCATAGGAAATTTATAATTTGGAATTGCGTGGTCCTAACCAAAGCCACCCACTCGATCCATTTGCTGACTCCTGGAATAAGCACTTAGAATCATATCACTATATTCTCTTACGAGACTTTATTGAATTGTCATTTGTCAAAAGTGTAAGGTGGCTTGTATTACGAAAATGCTTCTATGTTTCTATGTTTCATGTAACAATATTAGGATTACATTTAAACAATATTTTTCATGTCAAAAGTGTAAGGTGACTCCTGGAATAAGCACTTAGATACACATTGCATGAATAGGATTACATTTAGAAACTGTAAGGTGGCGTACACGAAGTTGATTTCGGTTGCAATTTTTGGGTGAAATTGCAACCGATTTGAATTCGGTTGCAATTTTTGGGTGAAATTGCAATCGATTTTAAATTCGGTTGCAAATAATGTGCAGAAATTGCAATTTCAACCCCGATTCCAACCAAAATTATTTTGGTTGCAATTTTATTCAAATTTTCAACCGATTTAATTCGGTTGCAATTTTAAGATTTTTTAGTAGTGTGGCTTGTATTAAAAATGCTTCTATGTTTCATGTAACAATATTAAAAGAGACACTTTTGTATCCCTTTTTAAGAGGCACTTTTGTATCTATAAATATGAAACAGAATCTGGCCAATTCTGAATCAATTTATATAGTAATTAAAAGAAAAAAATACTACTATCTCTTTCTCTTACCTTCGTAAAGATTTAGTTCAAAATTTCTGTTTATTCAAGTTCGCCGTGGGGTCATTATATCTGCAAATAATGAACAACAGACTGTTGTATCTGAGTAGACTACCGGGAACCAAAATGTATGCATTGTGACAGCCCCGAAAATATTGTCTTAAGAAAATTTGTTTCGGCAATACTTAGTCTGATTTCGTAAATTTTCACGCATTGATTTAAGTGTTCTTTTGTTTTGATACAAGTATTTCTTACTAGTTTTTATGTTACATCATCAACATTTATTTTGTGCTGAAATTTATGTTAAAAATATTTTTATGAAATATTTAAGTACACAAATTGTTAGATACCAAAAATTTTAAGACAACATTTATCTTTGTTTAATTTATTTGTGTTCGGCAAAGTATTTGTACTAATCAAGATCACACAGTGAATTTGAAAGTCTGCTAAACTGAAAATTCCTCGTTTATATAAAAAATTGCAACGTTTGTATAAGAATTCACCACATGGATTGGGCTAAGTCCACTTAATTGGATTGAGCCTAACTCAACCTCAAAAGCTAGCTTGTAAGGTGAGGATTGCCCAAATCCTTATAAGGTGGACTTGACTATTGTTTTCAACCGATGTGGGACATTTAGTCTCAATACTCCCCCTTCACGTGTGTGCGGGCAGAATGTGTGGGTGAAACAAGCCCAACACGTGACATATGAAAGCCCAACCTTGTGAAATTGCGACATGTGGGTGAAGATCCAACACATGAATAATGACACTCCGGGCCTTTGTTAACCGGAGGAATAATGATACTCCAAGCTTTGAATAACTGGAGGAATAATGACAACCCAGGCCTTTGTTATCTTGGTGAGGTGTGTTGGGTAGATAATGAAGCCCATCATGCGAACAAGGAGGAGCCCATCACGGAAGGAGGCGGCCCACTTTAATCTGGGGCTCTGATACCATATTAGAATTCACCACATGGATTGGACTAAGTCTACTTACTTGGATTGGGCCTAACTCAACCTCAAAAGCTAGCTTGTAAGGTAAGGATTGCCCAAATCCTTATAAAGTGGACTTGACTATTGTTTTCAACCGATGTGGGACATTTAGTCTCAATAGTTTGATTTTGGAATTGTCAAAATCTGCTTTAGTATTTATGTCTTTTGGCTTAATATTATTCTGAAAATTTTAAAAGAGGCTTCACCAAGTTAATTAGTGTGAATCGCAAAAGGAAACATGGAATACTTGATTAAGTTGAGAAGAAAGACAAAATCAAATAACCTATATTATTTTGTATATATTTTGTTGAATACCGTAGAAATAATGTTTTGATATCGAAGGAGAAAAATATGAAGCATCGTCAGTCAAAGTTCTAGAAATCTAGACATGCAATGGTTGTTTGAGATTCATTCCTTTAAAACTTTGTAAAAGAGAAAGAAAAGAAGAAATAATATAAGATCCGACAATTTCGTTCTGCAAGGAAAGAGTTGAATTTGATATTTCTAGAAACATTTTAATTCTTTGAAATAGTTTGCGAGAGGAATAAATGATTGTGAATCAATTTAACTGAGTAATAATGAGAATATCATAGATTACTTCATCTTCTTTTTGGTCTTTTTGGTATCATAAGCGAGTATGAAATTTTGAAGGTGTAAATGATTGTAAATAAATAAAGCACCTTCATCTTTGAAGCAAAAAATAAAAGAATTGTGCCTTGGGCTAATGATTACTGCGCATATATAGGACATACAAAGAACACAATCTGACAGAATTGAGAATTCTTTGCTTTTTTCGAAGCGTCGTGCATCACTTTATGTATTCTTTAGCAACTACTGATGGGGTGTAGATCCTCTGTACCACTTTTGGTGTATCACTTAAGTGTATCACCACTAAGTGATTGACACATGCACATTTGACAATTATAATAATTCTAACATATGCATGTGTCAATCACTTAGTGATGGTACACCTAAGTGGTACACCAAAAGTGGTACAGAGGATCTTGAGCCCTACTGATGACCCTTTCAATTGATGACCCTTTGTTTGCAGTCCTTGGAAGGATTTACACATTTTGATGTATTTGTTTCAGACAAATACTGATGATTTTTCAGCAAATGAATAAGTGTGTTAATTTTCAAACTTTAGTTTAACAAAATTAATGCAATTTCATTATATTGCATTTGAACCGCTGCTCTAACAACATCTTTGTGAATCTTCAATTGTTGGCTGTTATTAGTTAAAATTATTATAATTATGATTGAAAATTATTGCGTGTATTCAATTCGGAATGAGGGTTATTTCTATTTTGAATTGTGAATTCTATACACAAGAAATTTATTTATAAGAGTAATTTCAATTCTGAAATTTAAATGTCACGTTTTCATATTATATAAATTAAAATAAATTTACTTCTTATATAAATATTCTAGGGGAGCACTAATTTATTTTATTGATTAAGTAAATTATACTTGTATTATTGGTCATTACATGTAAGTATTTAAATAAAGTTTTAATGACATGATAACTGAAGTATGAACATCATATATAAGTATGTTATTCGTAGCTCGTGTATAATATTTAATGAGTGCAATTTATATATATACGAGGCATATTAAAAGCATATAAATTTACTAATATCATTAATGTGGAGACAAGGGATTAATTAGTATTAATCAATATTATATTTGAGATTGAATATTAAGTGTGAAAGTATTAAAAATTTATTCGTGAAATAAATATGATTTGTTGTCAATTTAATATTTTATTGAGAAAATATCGATAATATAATTGTAAAAAATAATTATAATTTATTTGTGAAAAAATTATAAATTATCTTTATATCAATTTGTTATTTGAGGGTATATTGATAATTAAAAATTATTTGTGAAATAATTTTAAATTATTTGTTTGCGAAACAAATTCCCATATATATAAAATAGTTCAAAACATTTGAACTAATCTAAAACAATTATGGGATTTTTTAATTATTACTAACTCGTGGTGTTTAAAATGTATTTCATCGCATATATATTTATTGCGCCATTTATTGAGTAATAAATACGAGGCAATTAATGTATAATGTATTTGCGAAATACGAAGACATTTGTGAAATACAAATCCGGATGATGGAATAAAAATAATGAAAAACTCTTATATCCGAATTGTGGGGGTGAAATCCGATATATTCATTTACAAAAGAGTGTGTTAAATTGAGAATAATTCATCAAAATAGTTTACCTAGCTCAACTCAATTCAATTGAGTACATAGCTAAACGGAATAATCAAACCTAAGAAGGTGCGGGTAATATTATTCTATAAATTCGGGTGTATTGAATTGTGGGGGTATCTCTTTAGATGTCTACCTGCATATTAAATAGAGTTTCACACAAGAAAATAAAATATCATTCCATATGAGTTATGTAAGGGAAGAAAAATCAAATACCTTAAAAGGTGGGGGTACTTGGGTCATATTTCGATTTCACCACCGAAAAAGAAAATGACTTACAAAATATTAATTGCTACTAGCTTAAACGATAAATAGTATTACTTCAGATTTTTGGTGTTTAATCTGAAATAAATATAATTATGTGAACTGAGTCACGTGATGTAACATTAATTGAGAATATAAGAATAATTTAAGAATTAGTTCTTATAAATTGATCTTTCTTTGATTCATAGATATTAAGGTCTGATAAAGTAATATTATTTGTTATATTACTTACATAAACTTTTCTATGGTTTATAATTAGAGTTAATTATAAATTACTTATAAAGCCAAAAAAAACTCTATAGTCTAATCATTTTAGATTAAAATATTTATTTTAAATTTCATAATTTTGCGAAAATATTTCGTTGACTATGATCTAGAGGGTCTACTTTGTGAAGCTTATAATTATTTTTAATTATAAACTACTTTATTATGAGAGAATATACATATGAATCGATTTATAAAGAGGTCAATCTCTTTTTTCAACATGAGTTTGTGGATGAGTTGAATAGACATATGAGCTAAAAATTCGAAGTTATTTGATCAAGATATTCTAACTTATATGTTAAAGGATTAACCTCAAACGTATAAATAGATTATGTCACATTCCAATATCGTGGATTGGAAAGAGGCGATTAATAGCGAGTTACATTAAAAAAATTTGATAGACATTGAGGAGTAAACCAATTAGATGAAGATGAATTTTTTAGTTCAAGAGTTTAAAATTTTTGATAAGTCAATAAAAAACTAGGCTAGACGAGTAGCCAAGTTGCCTTATTAAAAGAAATATTTTACTTGTTTGACTCATATTCACTAGCGATTAGGATGACATTCATTTGAATATTAATAGGTCTATTAGATATATACAATAGACTTTCAAATTGTCTTCCTTAATGGTAAATTAAATGAGAATATTTATGAAGAGTAACCAGAGAGTCTCGTTTTTAAAGGAAAATAAAACATACTCTGCGAAACTTTATATTTACTTTTTGAACTTTAACAATCTCCTAAACAATGACATGAAAAACATGATAGTGTCATAAAAAAAAATTGACTTTCATATTAATAAAGGCTAAAATTCAATTTTCGTACCATAAAACTGGGCAAATTTAATTTTTCATACCAAGAGTTCAAAAATCATATAGCCGTTAGGTTTTGCAAAGAACGTTTAGTCTCCTCCGTTAAGTGCATGTGAGGGGCACGTGGGGTGCCAATCTTCCCTTATAAACACAATGGGGCAGCCATTCCCTCCTTCCTCTCTTCATTTTGTCGTGAATTGAGAGCAAATTAGGGAAAAAATTAGGGCTTTTTCTTCTAGCATAAACATAAGCTCAAGTTCCTTCGTTAATGGATTCTTTTCTTCTTCACGCTCGAGCTACAGGGGATGTACTCCGTCGCTCCCGCTCCCAAATTGCTACTGTCATGAAACAACCTCATTGAAGACATGTTGGAAGGTTGGTAATGCGGGTATGAGGTTTCGTTATTGTGATAATTACAAAGAGGGTAATAGTTGTGGCATTTTTTTTATGGGAAGATCTTCCCATGAGTGAACGGTTGAAGTTAATAATCCAAGGATTGTTGTGCTGATTGGACAAAATTGAGGCCGAAAAAGAAGCATTATATGAAAAAAAAAAAAAAAGGCGATGGAGCAAAAGAAGGAAGAGGCCAAAAAGATGGTTCAAATTTTGGGAGCATGCCTGGGTTTAAGCGGGATGTTTTTCATTTAGGAGTGGATTTTGAAGGTTTAAGTCTGAGAGAAAATGGCAAGAATTTAGGCTGGTTTGAAGGTTGTGTTTATTGTTTAATTCTATACTTTAGTATGCTTGTAAGTGTCTAGTGTATTTTTAAAGGTTGTGTTTCGTGTTTAAGTTTATGGTTTAAGTCTAATTGTTTAGTGTATCTTTGTGTAAGTGTAAGCCATTTTAAATGGTTGTTACTTGTTGCATTTAATTGTAATGTTTTCTGATTATCCAACATACACACTAACACTAAATAAAACATGCACAAAGTATAGTGGACATTCAATAGCACCATCCAATACAACAGCCATTAAATATATTACAGAATTCACATTAAACCAAAATATACCAATTTTTTTGCAAAATGTACCAAATTCACATTAAGCCCAAAATATATATCAAAATATACCAAAATAATATATAGCTATCAGATCACGGCTTCGTGTACCACACATTTTATATCAACGCATCTGATATTTTTGTTACGACGGTGTAAATGAGAATAGAAGCGAGAAAGTGACTTTCATTTAGAGTCTTCTCTTTTTTTAATTAAATTTAACAAAAAATCAGGAAATAGTCTTTCAATCTAAGAGATAAGCCTTAATAGAAAATCTCTTTTTGCTTTGACCCGTGGGAAGATCTACTCTGGAGTTTTACACTTATCTGAAGGAAACATAGATGGAACAAAGAAGACACTCAAAGAAAATTAAAAAAATAAATTAAGAAAATTATGTATATGGAATTGGAATAGTTTAGTATACATAAAAATTATAACAGTATAAAAATATCTTTATTTTTCTCAATCTGTCGAACAAGATCTAAGAATAACATTAGTAAATTGAACAAGAATATACCAAAATTCATCAAAATATACCAAAATATATCAAAGTATACCAAAATATACCAAAATGCACAACTTCACGATAATATACCAAAATGCCCAAAATATACCCAAGTTCACATACTGTCAGCAGATTCACATCAAATTCTTGGCACTTTTCAATGACTTACATGTAGCAGTTAGGTTAGCCAGAGTGACATACTTCTTCCCATCAATCATGGCCACTGGAAATGGATGAGGTGCAGCTGGATTTGGTTGGAAATTAGCTGGAGCTTGACCTCTAATGTTAAGTCTGGGAGGTACAAATGCAACTGGAGAAATAAGATTGCAAGAAGGTGGCAAGGAAAAACTTGGAGTTATCAAATCAGGTTGAAATTGAACATGTGCAACACAACAATGCATAAGTCTAATATTACCATAAACAAATGATAGAATAGTGCCCAACAAGCTAATATTAATTAGCTTGTTGAAGTACTATTTTCTTATGGTTTATAATTAATACGCCGTTCATTCATAGTACGTGAATTGAACAATGGCCAACTTCATCTCTCGCGAACTTATCTAAGCGATTGGATGAAATCCTAAGGTCACAATAGACTATGGGACGATTCACTTCAGTACTGAGTGCAATCATGAAACAGTCTCAAAGGTCGTGATCTTAAAACTGTTCCAAGTCTTAGATTCCGAACGAGACGGGGTATCATAGGAATCGCCAAGACTTGTACAAGTATGCATGATTCACATGGAGTGAATTTGTAGCGTTTCATGAGCAAGGCATTTGAGGCCAGTGCATATGAGTAGGTAGTACAATGGAGGATTGAACGCATCGAACGACCCGAACAGAGAAACCCATTGTGGAAGCGCATGACGCATATCGGTGATGGGATGTTTCTCAAGGCTTATAATAGTGTACGATTTAGTCCTTAGACTTGAGGTGCTAGGGCGAATTTGGTGCACGAGTGTGCGTACTTAGATTTAGGTACTGGTCACGTAGCCTGGCCGCAAAGTGTCTAAGTTGGGTGCGTACACAACTGTACGCGAATGGTTAGTACTGAGAAAGGATCCATCGACTCATCCTGATAAGGTGGGAGAATTTCCTGTACGTTCTTAGATAATAGTTCCGAGAAACCCACGGCCGTGGTCGGTGACGGATTTGGAAAGGGGTTTCTAGATTTAGCAGTCACACTGGAATTACTATCCAGAATTAGAAAATACAGAATCAAGATAATTAGAGGTGCCGATCAATTCACACACCCTAGGTCTCGATCGGGAAATAAGTCATGGAAGAACCGTATGTACATGGCAATTATAAAAGGTGAGGTTCACAATTATCAATTCACCTTTGATTGGGCTTCATGGGCTTGTGGCTAGACATCGATCATGAAGTGTGGGTACTACTGAATTAATAAGGAAATTAATTCTGGAGTGGTCAATTAAAAGTTGTTTAATTGATCGGAGCATTTAATTGCTCGTTAATTAAATCACGAAAGTCGTGGGCCTGCTGCCAGTTGATGGTGAACCCAGAGGGTCACACACAATACAATTGGACGGTGACTGTCGAAAAGGAAATGTACGATTTAAAGTTGTTAAATCAAAGTAATTGAATTAAGGCATTAATTTAATGGGAGAATATTAATTAGAAATCTAATTGATTAATGTTCAATTAATTAATTAGAGTTATCTGATTAATTATAAAATTAATTAAAGTGGTTAATTAATGGAAGATTATGTAATTAACCAATTTTAGGATTGGATAATTATGTGGGTTGTTTTTGCAATTATCTTGAAATGGGGTAGGGGGCGATTTTTTGAAGTAAAAGGAAAAGGAGTTTTAATCTTAGAGAGCAAGCAAGAAGAGATCTAACAAATCTTGCATTCCTAAGTAGATAAGGAATGAAGATTTGATAGGCAAGGGAAGAAGATATCTTCTAAGAGAAGGACTCTTCTCTTATAAATACTTCTTCTCTTCTCTTCATTCAAAACTGAAAACTTTGAAAGAAAAACAAGTGACACCTTTTTGAAAACCCTGAAAAGAAAAGTAGTAGCCGATTTTTACAAAGAAGAAATCTGATTTTTCGCACAAGAAATTTTATTTACAAAATCGCCCCACATACTTTCACCCTAAACCCAAGTCGCCCGAACCAACTCGGCCGAACCCAACTTGGCCAATTTCAACCTGGCCGAAACTCGATCCAATCACACAAGTCCTGTGATTAGTTTATCTTCCATCAAGATCTCCCAATCCAGATCCAGATCTTAAGTCCAGATCCAGATTTATAGTCCTTTGCTGACAAACTTTCAAGATCCTGTTCGTAGCCTAAGACTTGGAGGTGTCACTACAATCCAGTTGGTGTGGATCAACTTTGGAGGTGAGACACATGGATCACTCGTATTGTGGATCGAACGAAACACCTGGAGGTAACCACCACCAAGCTGTGGTGAGGTAAATCGCAAAAACCCCCTTGTATTTATGTTTATGTTTGATTCATGCTTTTCGTATAATAAACTGTGGAGAAAGATTTATGGGACTAGTTGGGACCTCGAAAAATTTTAAATTCCGCATTTTGTTGTATTAACAATCGAGCCCCATACCAGAGATATCCCAACAACAAATCCAACAATTCAAGTGTAAAACTGACTTGAGAAGACAGTGAGGTATCATCATCTACATTCATTTCTGTAGGTCCACTTGAGGCATCAATGACAACATTTGATTTGTTCCTCTTAATCACCTTTCCTGATCCACTGGCTTCATTTGCATTTTTTTCTTATTTACCTATGCAATAATATAAGTTAATAAGTTGTTAGTCCCAAATGGTCAAATGAGGTCTAGAGGGAGGTGGGGGGGTTGAATAGACCTCTGAAAATTTTAGACTTAAAAACTTTTTGTTAACTGTTAGCAGACTAAGCTGATCGCACACAAAGTTTGAGCAGCAGAGTTGACCACTCTTCAGATGAATACTTAGCTGATTTCAGCAAAATCTGTTTTAAATCAGATTACTTACAGTGAATATTTTAAAGTGTTTTTCACAAGTAAGCTAAGTCTTTTAAAAATTTTATCCCCATTTTTAAACCTCCTTTAAAATCTTTATCAGTTTGGTTCAAGTATAAATTTATGCAATTTTAAAGAATGCTTGAAAACTTATGCAAAAATGAACACAAGAATTTTTATAGTGGTCATATGGATTTAAATCCTTTAGTCCACTCTTCCAAGTCACTTAGATCTTGGGTTATACTAGAAAACACAAAGTTTAACAGTATACACTACTTGTGCCAATCAACAAATGAAAAGGCCACAAGTTCACACTAGGAAATCACAAAGATGACCTAATCTACAGAATTTTATCACTCACACGGATGGATAAAATTCCTCACAACACTCTCTAACAGAAATCACTCAGATTTTAATGTTTTTCTTTGATCTTCAACTTCGGCTTTTGTCAACAAATGACCAAGCTGATGAGTGAGCTATTCGTGAGTTTTAAAGACTTAGAAGAATTCTGTTTCGAAAGTTTCTCTCAGAAAATGTGTTGTTGTAGCACTTCTCCTCTCAAACTCCAGAACTATTTATACTCTCAGTACTGGTCCATGTTCTCTGAAAACGGCTTTCTGCGGCTGCTACAGTACAGTCTGCTGTACTTTCTGTCAGCAGAATTTAATGCACCAAGCTGATACGAGGATTTCTTCAATCATTTGCCATAAATACCCTCCTTCTTTAGCATTTAATACTCCAAGTGCATTTATTACCGTTGAGGAGACTTCCCGATCTTCTTCAGTTGGCTGATTAAGATCTCTCATCTGATGAAGTACCGAGCTGATCTCAACTTGAACTAATCTGATTTGAGTCGGCTGATTTTCACCAAAATGATTTCTTCCTTCAGCAGCATATCAGTAGTCTTTTGGACCAGATGGAATTTTGACTTGTCTGATTTGTCTTTAAGTTGGTCAAAATTCTTCTAAGGGATACCACTAAGTATTCCTTACTTAGCTGATCTTGATGTTTTAGAAATCATCAAAACCTCCCTTTAACTTTTAATTTTCTTGTTCTTCTATCTTCATCTTCATCCAACAAATCCCCCCTTTTTGATGATGACAAAACTTCAGCTAAGTTCCTATACCTAAACTAAAGTTTTAGTCCTTAAGAATTTCTGAGATAGAAATAATATGTTAGAGTAAAAACTTGAACTTTTATTTATAATAGGAATTTCCGTACAAGTTACAAGTCTTTAAACATATGAGATTACAAGAAATAAAGTAAACTGATTCCAGAGAACGGATAGTCTAATAATCTGATTCTTCAGTGACTTCTTCTTCAACTTCTTCATATTGTTCCTCTTCATCTTCATCAATTCTTTCTTCTTCATCATCATTTACATCATCACGAGCAAGATTTTTCTTAGCAACCTCCATCTTCAATTGGCGATCTGCTTCCTCAACCCTTCTCTTGATGCGTTCCAGGTTTTTGTACTTCACATATGGATCAAGTTGCTCTTTTGGTGTATCCTTGGATGCAGCAATCTCCTTGTCAGATTTTGCTGGTTCCTTGGCTTTTTCCTCAGCAGCTTCTTCTCCATCAGCTTCCTTAGCACTTACTTTAGCTTCAACTTTCTTTTCAACTTCAGCTTCTTTTTCAAGTACAGGTCTCTCTGATTCTTCAGCAGGTTTTTCTTGTTCAACAGCAGAGTCCTTTTGTTCAGGTACTTGAACAGTTGATGTAGCTGATTTCTCTTCCCCTTTTTTGTCATTATCAGTGGGGTTGAGTTCAACAGCTGATATGTTGACAGCAGTTCAGAGTCTTCTGATTTTCTGATCCACAGTGTCAAGTTGAACAGTATGGTGATTCAAAGTAGATCTGAGTGTGCCAGCCTGGTCAATTAGGTTTCTCTGATTCTTCAGCAGGTTTTTCTTGTTCAGCAGCAGAGTCCTTTTGTTCAGGTACTTGAACAGTTGATGTAGCTGATTTCTCTTCCCCCTTTTTGTCATCATCAGTGGGGTTGAGTTCAACAACTGATATGTTGACAACAGTGCAGAGTCTTCTGATTTTCTGATCCACAGTGTCAAGTTGAACATTATGGTGATTCAAAGTAGATCTGAGTGTGCCAGCCTGGTTAATTAGGCAATCCATGTTCAGTTGTAATGTAGAAACTTCACCATGAACTTTGTTGGCAGTGGAGTTCATTTCCTTCACCAGCAAGATGTTCTTTTTTGTTTCTGCATTTGAAACCTTTGTAAACAAGCCTATTAGATCAACAATGTCTCCTTCATTCCTCTGAAGAGCTGTGTGAAGATGATTTACATCAGACTTCACATCTTCAACATTCTTGTTCTGGCTGATCAAGTTTTGAGTCAGCATCAAGGAGTTGTTAGGCGGCAGTGGGAAGTTGCCAATGTCGTCTCTGATTAATCTGGCATTCTCTTCTTGCATCTGCCTCATCATCATCCTATTTCTTTCTTACAACCCCCTAAGGGAATGTTCTAACAACATCTGAAAAGATTCCATTAAAGATGAGTGCTTGTCAGCTGTTGGAATGGAAGATGAGGCTGGTGGATCTTCATGGTAGATTGGAACATCTTCCAGAACAGCTTCAGATCAGCTTCATTTTAAACAGGTTCTGCAGCATCTTGACTAACTTCATTTGAACAACAACTTGTTCTTCCACGTTGACTGTTTTAGGAGTTCCATTTGCTGATATTACTGTCGTCTGATGGATAACACTTTTAGTTGGAGGCATTGATCCTTGGGCAGGTGCCTTAACTATTTTCTTCTCCTGAAACTTACTAACCTCAAGACCAAATTTGATCTGTTGCACACTTGGTAAAGTGGGAAGATCTGGGAGATCCTTGAAAGTATCTTGATCTTTCAGACCACTTCTCTAAGGCAGTGTAAACGGCAATCTGCACAGCTCTGTTAATGGGGTCATCCCTTCTTCTCCTCTTAGTTGGCAGTGCATTTTTGATATTTTCTGCTTCCTTAGCCACAATCCCCCTTGTATAGCCGTGGAAGACATCTCTGACATGATCAGGATCTAGATGGAAGATGTTTGCAATCAGCTGAGTACCCACTTCTCTTCATCAGCAAATTCCTCCCAAGACTTGATCTCTTCAACAGATTTGCTGACTCTATAAGTCCTCCATTTGATGTATCTTATCATCTCTTGGAGAAACAGAGTCCTTTGTTGCAGCTGCTTATCAAAATCAGCAAAAGCAGCTTCAAATCTGTCAAAAGCAGCAGAGTTAGATTTTACAATATCAAGGGCCCATTTTACAGCAAATGGACTCTTCTCAACCCTTTGGCCAGGAGGAAGAATTTGTCTTCCATTCATGGTCTCTACTATCTTGATTCCTCCAGCTCTCCTTGGACCATGTGCATCTTGTTTGCTAAGTTCAAGAGCCTTAGCCACGTCAGCATCCTCCAGTGCTTTCAGCTCAGCTTCAGTTAGCTGCTTTCTTTTAGCAGCCTTCTCAGCTTCAAGCTTGCTTAACTCTACTTCTCTTCTGAAGTCTTCTTCATCTTTCTTCTTTTGCTCTTCTTCGTCCGTTCTATTCTTCTCAGCAGCAGACATCTTTCTCCTTACAATTCTTTTTCTTTTGGGTTTAGCAGATGTCTGAGCTGGTGCAGCAGCAGTAGCAGTTGGTTCAGGTGCAGCAGTTGAAATTGGGGCAACTGCTATTGGTTCGATGATCTGCACTTCAGGATCATCTTGAGGTTGAGCAACCTCAGCTGTTGGAGTGACTTGAACAATTTATTGAGTAGCTGTTGCAACAGCTGACTCCTTGACAGTAGACTCTTGTTCAGCTCCAGCAGGCCTTTCTGCTGATTGAGGACTTTCCCATACTATGTTAGATAACACAAAGGTCATCCTTTTTCTGACAGTGGCCTTGGTGTGGACCACCTTTTCTTGGACTGGCTTTGATGTTGCTGAGTCTCTCAGTTGACTCCTGGTCCTGGCAGCAACATTTTGTCCTGGTCTCTCAGCAGAAATGGTTCTGGATGGAGAACCACAAGCCATATCTTCAACCTCCTTTGTTGTCTGAACTATAATAGCATCAGTAGCACGTTCCTCTTCTGTTCTGGCTTTAACAACTGGCTCAGCTGTTTGAACAGAAGGCTTGGAAACAATCACTTTTCTCTTCTTTTCAGCAGCTACTTTTCTCTTAGGATGCTCCTTTACAGCCAGATAGGCGTGCATAGCCCTACCCTGGTGAATGACCTTGACATTGGTCATTCCACATTGAAGGCTCATAAACAAATGACTGAGAAATATCATATGGTAGGTATTCCCCTTCTTGATATGATCAGCTGATATACCAAACGAAAGTGGCCCAATTCACTTCAAACCCGTAGTGAACATCAATCATTGCATGGAATCTCTTCATAGGCACACTGTCCAGTGAGAATGTGCAATTCTCAATAATCTTGGCAAACATATCAGCCATCCGCTGATATTCATCCCTCAGCTGATTTTTCTTGATATTGCCAGCAAGGATCTCTCCTTCCCTTGCATAAATGTTCCAAAACTCAGCTTCCTTAGGCTCATCCATAGTTGTGATGTCTGTTCTTCCTTCCAAAGGCAGGCCGTACTTCTCATTCAACAGGGCAGGGGTGATACAGATGTCCATTCCCCCAACTCTAGCCTTGATCTCATTCTTATCAAAATCACGTTTACCAGATGAGCCGTAATACTCCAAAATTTGATCAATATAAACCATATCCTCATGGGCCTCCATGAAATTAACCAGATTAGCAGCTTGAAATTTCTCCAGAATTTCTTTCATTAATGGAGTTCCAGATGAGTGGAAGGTGGAGTAGATGAGATATCGTCCTTCTTACCTAGCCATTTGTGATTTCTGAAAAGATTAAGTGAACGGAGTAGATTTGCAGAAAAGTTGAATGCAAAAATTCTCTCTAAGTGCTCTGAAGATTTGGAGGTGCGTAAAAGACCAGTGAGCTGATCAGATGTGAATTTAAAGAGGTAAAGGTGCGTCGGTTTCCGTGTTTCACGCGAACCGTTAGATCAGTTATCTTTCAGCCTTAATCGTGGGGCGAGATACGCGGGTTTTAAATTTCAAAAAGCATTAAATAACTGGCGGAAATGTGAACCGCCTTAATCGACTTGTAAAAGCGTGTTTTTAAATATAACTTTTTAAGAGCAACACTTATACAAATAATCGGACGAGTAAACTAATACTTATCTGACAGAGGAGTGTTCTGAAAACAGATATTAATAATGAAAGCAAATAATTAGTAATCTTCCTCTGCTGTTTGTCAATCAAGCAAGGTAAATTTATCTTCAGTCTTCAAGAATTAAGAACTTATCTGATGAATACATAACTTCAACTAATTGTTATCAACAAATTGCATCTGTTAATCAGAACTACCGCTAGTCTTACACGTTCCCCCTGACTTTAAGATCCATAAGTTAACTAGTCTATTGAGAGTTAATCGTAAAGATAATAAGATGAGTAAGCTGATAGACTCAAGTCTTCTGATGAGTTCCCCCTCAGCTTATGCATCCAAATTTAGTAGTCCTAGTTCAGCTCTTAGAGTTGAAAACCTTGCATCACTTAGTGGTTTGGTGAAGATATCAGCAATCTGATTGTCAGTATGAACATATTCAATTATAACATTTCCTTTTTCCACATGATCTCTGATGAAATGATGCTCGATCTCAATGTGCTTAGTTCTTGAGTGACTTGTAGTATTCTGAGTAAGAGAAATGGCACTTGTATTATCACAGTAGATTGGAATTCCACTGATCTTTATGTTGTAATCTTCTAGTTGATGCTTCAACCAAAGTATCTGTGCACAGCATGCTCCAGCAGCAATATATTCAGCTTCAGCAATAGAGATAGATACTGAAGTCTGTTTCTTACTCATCCATGAGATCAGACGACTACCTAAAAATTGACAGGCGCCAGTTGTACTATTCCTATCAATCTTACAGCCAGCAAGGTCAGAGTCAGAATATCCTATAAATTCAAATCCAGATTCTCTTGGGTACCATAATCCCAACTCTTGAGTGCCTTTAAGGTATCTGAGTATCCTCTTGGCAGCCAGAAGATGAGATTCTTTAGGATTTGATTGATATCTTGCACAAACCCCAATAGAATACATAATAGCAGGTCTGCTAGCTGTTAGATATAACAGTGACCCTATTATGCCTCTGTACTTGGTTATATCCACTGATTTGTCATCTTCATCTTTATCCAAACGAAGTCCAGTAGACCTGGGAACACTAACAGTAGAGCTAGTTTCCATACCAGTTTCTTGAACAGATCTTTTGTGTATTTTCCTAGGTTGATGAATATTCTATCAGGCAACTGCTAACTTGCAAACTAAGAAAATAATTTAGTTCACCCATCATGCTCATTTCAAATTTGTTCTGCATCAGCTTGGAGAACTTGTCACACATCTGTTGGTTAGTTGAACTGAAAATAATATCGTCTACATATATTTGCATAAGTAATATATGATCCTCCCATTCAACAGTAAACAAGGTTTTATCTACTTTACCTTTTCGAAATCCTTTGATTAGAATAAAATCAAATAAAGTATCATACCATGCTCTAGGAGCCTGTTTTAGTCCATAAAGAGCTTTCTTCAGATGATACACCTTGTCTTCTTCTTTGTATGATTCAAATCCAGGTGGTTGTTCAATATATACTTCCTTTTGCAATTCTCCATTGAGAAAGGCAGACTTCACATCCATCTGATAGACAGTGAAATTCTGTGAGCAGCATAGGCAAGAAACATTTTGATTTCTTCTAGTCTTGCTACTGGTGTAAAAGTTTCATCAAAGTCAATGCCTTCTTCTTGGCAGTAACCTTTGGCCACTAATTTTACTTTGTTTTTGGTGACAACACCATCTTCATTCATTTTGTTCCTGAATATCCACTTAGTGCCAATTACTCCTTGATGACTTGGTCTAGGAACTAAGTACCAGACTTTATTCTTTTCAAATTGATTCAGATCTTCTTGCATAGCTTCAATCCAGTTTGAATCACTAAGAGCTTCTTCAATCTGTTTGGGCTCTATTTGGGATAGGAAGCTGACAAACATTGTATCATTAGCAGCAGCTCTTCTTTTCTTTACTCTATCCAAAGGATCACCAATCACTAATTCAGGTGGGTGATTCTTGAGCCATCTGAGATCAGGTTGCAAATCTGGATGTCGTCCTCTAGATTGATCTTGCAACACTACTGTTGGAGTTCCAGTAGTAGTCTGTTGAACATAGGTAGTCTGTTGAACAGTCTCTGGTCTATCAGCTGTTTGCAACTCGTCTGTTGGACAGTCAGAAGGCTGATTTTGAACAGCATTTGAGTTAGCAGCTGATTTGAGATCAGATAATATGATGGGTACATATTCTTCATTTCTTTCAACAATCAATTTCTGAAAATCAGTAGACAGATTTTGATTAGTACTTTGATTCTTTTCAGACGATTGATTTGGTTCATCAAATACTACATGAATAGACTCTTCTACAAGTAAATTTCTTTTGTTAAAGACTCTTTAAGCTTTACTAACAGTAGAGTATCCTACAAAAACAACTTCATCAGCCTTTTCTGCAAAAGCAGTAAGGTGATTCTTCCCATTAGTTAACACAAAGCATTTAGAACCAAAAATTTTAATGTAATGAATGTTTGGCTTCCTGTTGTTCCAAACTTCATATGGAGTCTTGTTTTGATTTTTGTGGATCATGCATCTGTTTTGGGTAAAGTAGAATGTATTTGTGGCTTCTGCCCAGAATCTTTGGGGCAGCTTAGCTTAAGCTATCATAGTTCGGGTAGCTTCCTTTAGAATTCTGTTTCTCCTTTCAGCAACTCCATTTTGTTGAGAGGTTCTGGCAGCAGAGTACTCATGACTGATGCCTCTGATGTTACAATACTCTTCAACAGTTGAGTTTGTGAACTCAGTCCCTCTATCCGATATGATCTTTAATATCTTCATGTTTTTCTCATTCTGGATCAGTTCCATCAGATTAGTAAGATGATCCTTGGTTTCACTTTTCTTTTTCATGAAAATCACCCAAGTGTATCTTGAATAATCATCCACAATAGCTAGGCAGTACTTCTTTCCACCATTTCTAATTGGATCAATGGGTCCAAACAAGTCCATATGTAGCAGCTCCAAAATCCATGTAGAAGATTGGTGCTTCTTGCTCTTGAAAGATGACTTGATTTGTTTACCCTTCTGACAGGCGTCACAGAGCTTATCTTTGTTCATGACTGTCTTTGGAATTCCTTCTACCAGATCATTCTTGATTAGTCTGTTTATGGTCTTGAAATTCAAATGGTTCATCCTTTTGTGCCACAGCCAACAAACTTCACTTGGTGTAGATGCCACCAAACAAACATTTGAATTCTTGTCCACAAAATTCCAGTCGACTATGTAGATATTTCCTTGTCGTCTTCCAAATAAGACGACCTTCTTTGTACCGATCTGTTCAACATAGCACTTATCCGATGAGAAGATAACTGAAAATCCCTTGTCACAAAATTGACTTATGCTCAGCAAATTGTATTTGAAGCCTTTAACATAAGAGACGCCAGATATCTCAATGTTGCCTTTGATTATCTTTCCACATGCTACAATCTTGCCTTCCTTGCTATCTCCAAAAGTTACTTTAGGACCATCCACAACAACAACATCAGTCAACTCATGTATGTTGCCACACATGTGTCTTGAACATCCACTATCCAAGTACCAGATTTTCTTACTTTACTCCTACTCCTAATCTTAACCTACCAAACAATGTGAAATTGTTTTAGGTACCCTTTATTGAGAGGGTCCTTGAGGATTATTTCCACCATTAGTTTACTAGATGCTTGCTCATTAACAGTCGACTTAGTTTTATTACTAGCCTGATTGGTTTTACTCTTATCAGCAGACTTCCTAGGACTCTGCTGTTTAGTTTTACCAGTCTGTTTTTCTAATTTTGGCTCTTTGCTCTTCTTAGCCTTAGGATCTTTCTTCTCCTTTAATTCTTTCTCAGGTGAAGCAGGTTTAGTAGTCTGAACATACAAAATGACCTTACTATTGTCAGCAGATATAAACTTTATAGTATGGTTCAGTTCTAGCTTATCCTGTTCTAAAGGCATCTTCTATTTAGTAGACATATGAGTGGATGCAACAGACGAATTATCATGAAACTCAATGACTTTTTCATGTTCCATGATTTTACCCTTATATACTTCACATTCAGCTTTCAAATATTCATTCTCTTGCTCAAGCAGTTTATATTCAACTGATTCTTTTGGTTTTTCAACCTTAAGTTCCAGTGAACTGTTTTGCTCTCTCAGCTATATCATCTCTTCCTTAAGCTTTGCAATTGTATCAACAAGACTAGTGTTATTGACTACCATTTGCTCAAACGAATTAAATAATTCATTTTCAAGAGGAGTTACCTCATCATCAGAGTCATCAGATTCCTTTGTCATCAGACAGATAAGAGTAGATGGCAACCAACTTTTTTGCTTTAGCCATCAACACTTTGCCTTTCTGATGTTTTCTTTATTTTCTGATTTTCTTCTCTTCCTCTGTGTATTTCTCAGCTTTAGGATATGGGCAGTCTCTGATGAAATGTCTCAATTTCCTGCAGTTGTAACACATTAGTTTGGATTTGTAAGCATCCTTATCATGAGAAGAGGAAGTAGGATTATAAGTAGAAGCATCGTTGTATTTGTTCTTCATTTTACTTTTATAGAACTTCTTGAAGTTGTTTATCAGCAATGCAACGTCTCCAGCAGTGTACTCCTTTTTGTTGAGTAGTGTGGCTTCATCATATGAGTCCACTTCTTTGCTTTTGTGTTATGTTCTTCTTGGATTTTCAGCAGCAACTAGGGCAGCCGTGGGGCCTGAAGTTGAGGTTTCTTCAATACCCATTCTTGGCAGTTTATACTCGTATGCCTTGAGTATGGAGAACAGCTCGGTAAGAGAGATCTTTCCCAAATCTCTTGATTCTTCCATGGCTGTCACCTTCATGTTGAACTTTGGCCTTCAGTACTCTTTACAGTGATCTCTTTGTCAGTGAAGGTCTTTCCCAGCTTAAGAACTTCATTCAGTGTCCTTGTAAACCTTGTATCCATCTGATCAATGGTTTCCGTAGACTTCATCTTGAAGTTGTCTAACTTTTCTAGAGCAACACTCAGCTGGTGCTCCTTTATGGCGTCGTTTCCTTCACTCATGTCACGAACCTTGTTCCACATTTCCTTTGCAGTCTTGCAATTCTTGACTTTGTCAAATCTGTCATTGTCGAGGGCTTTGGTCATGATGAAACGGCCAACTTTGTCAAGGTTGAACAACTTGATTTCTTCAGCTGTCATCTCTTGAAGATCTTTATCCACCACGATATCTACTTCATCAACCTTGAGTGTCTTGGTGAATTTGAATGGATCCTTAGTGATACATGTGTACATGTGTACATGTTATCATTGTAAGCAGCTAAGAAGATCTCCATTCCGATCTTCCAGTCCTCAAAACTCATACCGCCAATGTGGGGAACATGGCTGATACAGTCCATTTCCAAAAAGTTTTAGTTTTTCAAAAATATGCTCTTTGGAAAAAGTTTGAAAACCTTTGGACAACACTCGGATCAATCTCGTTGATCAGGCAGGTGATTCTAATGAACCACATGCTCTGATACCACTTGTTGGTCCCAAGTGGTCAGATGAGGTCTAGAAGGGAGGGGGGTGAATAGACCTCTGAAAATTTTAGACTTAAAAACTTTTCTATTAACTGTTAGCAGAGTAAGCTGATCGTAAACAGTAAGCTGACTAAGCTGATCGCACACAATGTTTGAGTAGCAGAGTTGACCACTATTCAGATAAATACTTAGCTGATTTCAGCAAAATCAGTTTTAAATCAGATTACTTGCAGCGGATATTTTAAAGTGTTTTTCACAACTAAGCTAAGTCTTTTAAAGATTTTATCCCCAGTTTTAAACCTCCTTTGAAATCTTTAACAGTTTGGTTCAAGTGTAAATTTATGCAATTTTAAAGTATGCTTGAAAAATTATGCAAAAATGAACACAAGAATTTTTATATTGGTTATATGGATTTAAATCCTTTAGTCCACTCTTCCAACTCATCTAGATCTTGGGTTATACTAGAAAACACAAAGTTTAACAGTATATACTGCTTGTGCCAATCAACAAATGAAAAGGACATAAGTTCACACTAGGAAATCACAAAGATGACCTAATCTACAGAATTTTATCAATCACACGGATGGATAAAATTCCTCACAACACTCTCTAACATAAATCACTCAGATTTTTATGTTTTTCTTTGATCTTCAACTTCGGCTTTTGTCAACAAATGACCAAGCTGATGAGTGAGATGTTCGTGAGTTCTTGAGACTTAGAAGAATTCTGCTTCGAAAGTTTCTCTCAGAAAATGTGTTGTTGTAGCACTTCTTCTCTCAAACTCTAGAACTATTTATACTCCCAGTCTTGAAAAAGGCCCGTTGAAGAAAGGCAGTATTCAAATCCTCGAGTACTGGTCCTTGTTCTCTGAAAATGGGTCTCTGCGATTGCTACAGTACAGTCTGCTGTACTTTCTGTCAGCAGCATTTAATGCACCAAGCTGATACGAGTATTTCTTCAATCATTTGCCATAAATACCCTCCTTCTTCAGCATTTATTACTCCAAGTGCATTTATTACCGTTGAGGAGACTTCCTGATCTTCTTCAGTTGGCTGATTAAGATCTCTCGTCTGATGATGTAACGAGTTGATCTCAACTTGAACTAATCTGATTTGAGTCGGCTGATTTTCACCAAACTGATTTCTTCCTTCAGCAGCAGATCAGTAGTCTTTTGGACCAGATGGAATTTTGACTTGTCTGATTTATCTTTAAGTCGGTCAAAATTCTTATAAGGGATTTCACTAAGTATTCCTTACTTAGCTGATCTTGATGTTTTGGAAATTATCAAAACCTCCCTTTAACTTTTAAATTTCTTGTTCTTCTATCTTCATCTTCATCCAACAATTTCCCCTTTTTGATGATGACAAAACATCAGCTAAGTATCTATACCTAAACTAAAGTTTTAGTCCTTAAGAATTTCTGAGATAGAAATAATATGTTGGAGTAAAAACTTGAACTTTTATTTATAATAGGAATTTCAGTACAAGTTACAAGTCTTTAAACAGATGAGATTACAAGAAATAAAGTACACTGATACAAAAGAACATATAAGTCTAATAATCTGATTCATTAGTGACTTCTTATTCAACTTCTTCATATTCTTCCTCTTCATCTTCATCAATGCTTTCTTCTTCTTCATCATTTACATCATCAGGAGCAAGATTTTTCTTAGCAGCCTCCATCTTCAATTGGCGATCTGCTTCCTCAACCCTTCTCTTGATGCGTTCCAGATTTTTGTACTTCACATATGGATCAAGTTGCTCTTCTGGTGTATCATTGGATGCAGCAATCTCCTTGTCAGATTTTGCTGGTTCCTTTGCTTCTTCCTCAGCAGCTTCTTCTCCATCAGCTTCTTTAGCATTTACTTTAGCTTCAACATTCTTTTCAACTTCAGCATCTTTTTCAAGTACAGGTCTCTCTGATTCTTCAGCAGGTTTTTATTGTTCAGCAACAAAGTCCTTTTGTTCAGGTACTTGAACAGTTGTTGTAGCTGATTTCTCTTCCCGCTTTTTGTCATCATCAGTGGGGTTGAGTTCAACAGCTGATATGTTGACAACAATGCAGAGTCTTCTGATGTCCTGATCCACAGTGTCAAGTTGAGTTTTATGATGATTCAAAGTAGATCTGAGTGTGCCAGCCTGGTCATTTAGGCAACCCATGTTCAGTTGTATTGTAGAAACTTCATCATGTACTTTGTTGGTAGTGGAGTTCATTTCCTTCACCAGCAAGATGTTCTTTTCTGTTTTTGATTTTTAAACCTTCGTAACAAGCCTGTTAGATTAGCAATGTCTTCTTCATTCCTCTGAAGAGCTGTGTGAAGATGATTTACATCAGACTTCACATCTTCAACATTTTTGTTCAGGCTTATCAAGTTTTGAGTCAGCAGCAAGGAATTGTCAGGCGGCAGTGGGAAGTTGTCAATGGCGTCTCTGATTAATCTGGCATTCACTTCTTGCATCTGCCTCATCATCAGCCTATCTTTATTCCAACTCCCTAAGGGATTCAAATCCTCGAGTACTGGTCCCTGTTCTCGGAAAACGGCTCTCTGCGACTGCTACAGTACAGTCTGCTGTTCTTTTTGTCAGCAGCATTTAATGCACCAAGCTGATACGAGGATTTCTTCAATCATTTGCCATAAATACCCTCCTTCTTCAGCATTTATTACTCCAAGTGCATTTATTACCGTTGAGGAGACTTCCTGGTCTTCTTCACCTGGTTGATTAAGATCTCTCGTCTGATGATGCACAGAGCTGATCTCAACTTGAACTAATCTGATTTGAGTCGGCTGATTTTCACCAAACTGATTTCTTACTTGAGCAACAGATCAGTAGTCTTTTGGACCAGATGGAATTTTGACTTGTCTTATTTGTCTTTAAGTTGGTCAAAATTCTTCTAAGGGATTTCACTAAGTATTCGTTACTTAGCCGATCTTGATGTTTTGGAAATCATCAAAACCTCCCTTTAAGTTTTAAATTTCTTGTTCTTCTATCTTTATCTTCATGCAACGTAAGTTATTAAAAAAATTTAAATGGAATTAAGAATCATTATGTTTAACAAACCTTTGGAGGCACATGATTAGTAGGTCCATCAGAGACATCAGTAGTAGCTGCACATTTTTTGCCCCCCTTCTTTACCTATGCCAAGAATTAGATAATTAGATACTTAGATAAAATTATTTCAAGTTCACAAAAGAAAAACTACAGTCAATGGCTTCATTTTTTGTGCTGGAAGATTAATTGGTGCTTCATTTTGAGGTGCTGCCTCATTCTGAGGTGCTTCTTGAGCTCCATTATCTCCCTCATTTTCTTCAGCTTTCCTTTTTGGGCATCCCATTCTGTTATGACCACGTACCCCACAATATTGACAAGTAATTTTATAGCTTTGTTTCTTCATTTTAATCCCTCTTGTGCTTTTCTTTCTTTTCCCTTTCTTAGGTTCATCTCGACCTCTTTTTCTTGTTTTGGTGGGCCTGCCTTTATTTCTTCCAAAAGTTGGTGGTAAAGGGGGGATATTTCCAATTTTTGCCTACATTTGTGGTCCATTCAAGGGTATAATATTAGGTTCATAGGCCCTGTGAAATGCTTCAATAGTATAACCATCGTTGACATAGTCCTCTAGGTTTTGCACCATCAAATTAATGGCACTCACTACATGAGTGAATTCCAAGTGCATGGAATTCCAGATAGATTCATGAGCAATTATGTTCCTTCAAATCAATAATATATTGTTTCCCTTCAGAACAATGTATCTCAAAATTCCAGTCATTTGATTTCAGTGGAACGCAGTTTGCTGAACTTTGCATCATCTTCTCAAAAAATTTCCTTATTCTTGGGCAAATTCTCTGGCCTCCCCACTATTTCTTTCCTTTGTCTCTGAGCTATTGAAATGTAACCATGATATGTTGTCTGATCCACTCTAAGCAAGTTAGAACAATGTATCTCAAAATGCCAGTCATTTGATTTCAATGGAATGCAGTTTCCTGAACTTTGCATCATCTTCTCAAGAATTTTTCTTATTCTTGGGCAAATTCTCTAGCTTCCCCACTATTTCTTTGCTTTGTCTCTTTGAAATGTAACCATGATATGTTGTCTGATCCACTCTAAGCAAGTTAGAATTGGTCTTTCTCTGGCCTTCGTCAGATTACCATTAAGTGTTTCACAGACATTGTTCAAAATTGCATCACATTTTGAAAATGTACTCATATGTGATCTGCTCCACTGGGAAGGAGGTTTATCTTTGATCCAATCAGCCAATCCATCATCCAATGCTACAAACTTCTTCTCATACATTGGAACAATTATTGCTCTAGTTGCACTCCACAATGCTTCTTCAATTGGCAATTCTTTAAATACAGCTTTTTGCATGTTATCCACCAAATATTTCACACAGAACCTGTTTTCTACCCTTGGAAATACAACCTTAAATGCAGGTATGAGGCCCTTTTCTTTACCAAAAATAAAAGTGTAACAGTCAGGTCTTTCTATGTTTATATCCTCCTTTAGCAGCTCTAAAAACCATATCCATTCTGTTTTTGACTCAGATTATACTATAGCATATGCTATAGGGTACAAACTGTTGTTTGGATCAACTCCAACCGCAGTGAGCAAAATTCCTGTATGTGGACCCTTCAACCAAGTCCCATCAACTCCTATGAATGGTCTACTAGCAGCCAATAACTCGTCCCTTTAAGGTTTCAATCCTACATAGAAGATCTTAAATTTCTTCCTACCATTGCTATTAGATTCCTCTGACTGCTTAAATTTCACAGTAGATCCTGGATTTTGTCTTCTCAACTCAGCTGCATAGCCCCATAATTTATTAAATTGATCATCATAATCTCCCTCAATTGCAGCAATAGCCTGTCTCTTTCTTCTGTATGCTTGCTGTTTTGAAATGTGACATTTAATGTCTCTAATACAATCCAGACTGAAACCCTTAACACTTCTAAATGCATTCTCATATTTCTTGGCTAGCAAACTTGATTTCACATTTTTAAAGTGAGCACTTGATCCGTTCATACTCCCTAATTTGATATGGATCATCATCCTTAACTTTCAATGCATGCACATGCCATTCACAACCTTCTGCAATAAATTTGGCATAAATTCTTCTAACTTCATTAGTTGTGATGTTTGTGTTCCTCATAGTAAAAATTGAATATGAATGCACAGCTTGTCTAAACTCTTTCCTTGAGCTAAAAATCTGCTACAACAGGAGGAACTACAATAGGTGAGCTAGGTGGACTAGGAACTACAACAAGTGGACTAGGTGGACTTACTTGTGTACTATTCTCTATGAATTGGTCAATCTCAGCCCAGAATGCATTGTTCTCTCCTTCATTCTTCTTGCTGTTTTCTTGAACCCTTTCTTGTTCTCTATCAACTATTTCCTTGCTATTTTTTTTAACCTTAGGCTTAGCCTTGCTTGTTTTATTTGCCTTGCTATCAACTTGTTTTTTGTTGTTATCTATCAACTGTTTTCCCTCCACAACGTCAGTGACTTCAGTTTGCATCCCATCATCCTCAAGTACTTTATCTCCCCTTTCCCCCATCATCTCTACTATTCACTAACCTCTCTATGAGCACATAACTGTTGGATGAAGATGAAGATGAAGACTAAATTTGAATGGAGATTTTGATGATTTCCAAAACATCATGAACAACTAAGTAATGGAAACTTAGCAAATCCCTTAGAAGAATTTTGACCAAGCAAGAAGACAAATCAGAAAAGTCAAAATTATGGTCGAGGAGACTACTGATCTACTGCTGAAAAAGGAAATCAGATTGGTGAATAGTAGCCAACTCAACAGATTTCTTCAGTTTGAGATCAGCCGAATGTTCATCAGACTAGAGACTTCAATCAGCTGAGTGGAAGTGATCAGCCAAGTCACCTCAATGTTAATAAATGCACTTGAAGGAGTAAATGCTGAAGAGGAAGGGTATTAATGGAAAATGATTAAAGAAGAACCTCGTATCAGCTAGGTGCATTTAATGCAAGTAACAAAGAAGTACAACTGAACGCACAGTGTATAGTCGCAGGTAGCCGTTCCTAAGAAATATGGACCATATCTCGAGAAACTGTTTTCTGTCTCTCTTCAATGAACATAATTCAAATCTCAAGTATAAAAAGAGATTGTTTAAAGAGTTCAAAGAGAGTGAGGTACAACACATATTGAAAGCATTCGAAGCAGAATTTCTGTATATCTCAAGAACTCAAGAACAACTCACTGATCAGCTTAGTCATTTGCTGACCAAAGCCGACGTCGAAGATCAAAGAAAAATATAAAAATTTGAGTGATTCTTGTTAGAGAGTGTTGTGAGAAGTAGATATCCATCTTGGTGAGTGATATTATTTCGTAGAATAGGTTTTCTTTGTGATCTCTTATTGTGAACTTACGACAACTTCATTTGTTATCTGGCATAAGCAGTGTATATTGTAAACTTAGAGTTTATAGAATAACCCAATGTCTTCGTGACTTGGAAGAGTGGACTAAAGGATTTACATCCATATAACCACTATAAAATTTTTGGTGTTTTATATCTTGCAATGTTTTCTTGCGTAACTTTCAAAGAGCATACAACGTTTTAAGAAAACTGTTTTAGAAAGAAGATTGTAAAGCTGGGGATAAAACTTTGAAACTAAGTTGTTTACTTGTGAAAAATACTTTGCAAAACCCGCTGCGAGTAACTTATCTTGGAACTCTGATTTAACTAAAATCAGCTAAGTTAAAATCAGAAGAGAGGTCAACTCTGCTGTTTAAAGCTGTACGCGCGATCAGCTTAGTAAGCTCACCTAACTTGATCAGCTTAGTCTGCTCATAGAAAGTTAGAGATTTTTAAAACTAAAATTTTCAGAGGTGTATTCACCCCCTCCCTCTAGACCTCATCTGACCTCTTGGGACCAACAAGCGGTATAAAGAGCAGGTGGTTCATTTGAATCAGCTGCCTGATCAACGAGCTTGATCCAAGTGTTGCTTAAAGGTTTTAAAAGTTTTTCAAAAAAGCACATTTTTTAAAAATAAAAACTTTTTGAAAGTGGATTGTATCAGCCATGTTCCCCACATTGGCAATATGAGCTTTGAGGACTGGAAGATCCGAATGGAAATCTTCCTTGCTGCTTACAACGATAACATGTTTACATGTATCACTAAAGGTCCTTTTAAAATCACCAAGACCATAAAAGTTGACAATGAAGATATAGTGGTGAACAAAGAACTTGACGAGATGATAGCTGAGGAAGTTAAGCTGTTCAATCTGGACAAGGTTGGCCGTTTCATCATGACCAGAGCCCTAGACAATGACCGTTTTGACAAGGTCAAGGACTGTAAAACTTCTAAAGAGATATGGGACAAGGTTCGTGAGATGAGTGAATAAAACGATGCAATTAAGGAGCACCAACTTAGTGTTGCTCTAGAAAAGTTGGATAACTTCAAGATGAAGTCTGGAGAGACCATTGATAAGATGGATAAAAGGTTCACCAGAACACTCAATGAAGTTTTGAAGCTGGGAAAGACCTTCACGGATAAAGAGATCACTGTCAAGGTGTTGGAGGCGCTGCCTCCGAAATTCATCATGAAGATCAAAACCATGGAAGAATCAAGGGTTCTGGGAAAGATCTCTCTTACAGAGCTGTTTTCCGGACTCAAGAAGTATGAATATAAACTACCAATAATGGGTCTTGAAGAAACATCAATTTCAAATCCCATAGCTGCCATGGTTGTTGCTGAAAACCCAAGAAGAACAGCAAACAAAAGCAAAGAAGTGGACTCATCTGATGAGGCCACAATGCTCAACAGAAAGGAGTATACTGCTAGAGACGTTGCACTGTTGATAAACAATTTCAGGAAGTTCTACAAGAGAAAAATGAAGAAGAAATTCAACAATGCTTCTACTTCCAACCCTACCTCTACTTCTCATGATAATAAAGATTCTTACAAGTCCAAACTAATGTGCTATAACTATAGGAAATTGGGACATTTTATCAGAGACTGCCCATATCCAAAAGCTGAGAAATATACTGAGGAGGAAAAGAGACTCAGATAGGAGAGAAAACATCAAAAAGGCAAAGTGCTGATGGTTGAGGTAGAAAAGCTTGTTGCCATCTTCTCGTCTGATTCGGATTCAGATACATCAGATGATGAATCTAATGAAGATGAGCGTCCTGCATTTCTATTTCTGGTGGCCAAATAATCAGATGACTCTGAGGATGAGGTAACTCCTGCTGAAAATGAACTGCTTAGTTCATGTGAGCAAATAATTGTAAATAACACTAGTGTTGTTGCTACATTTGCTAAGCTTAAGGAAGAGATGACATTGCTAAAAGAGCAAAATAGTTCTCTGAAACTTAAGGTTGAAAGACCAAAATAATCAGTTGAATATAAACTGCTTGAGCAAGAGAATGAATCTATGAAAGCTGAATGTGAAGTCTACAAGGGTAAAATCATGGAACTTGAAAAAGTCATAGAGTCTCATGATAAATTTTCTGCTGCATCAGATCACATGTTTAGTAAACAGAAAATGCCTTTAGAATAGGATAAGATAGAACTGAACCATCCTGAAAAATTCATATCTGCTGACAACAGTAAGGTCATATTGTATGTTTAGACTACTATAAACTGCTTCACCTGAGAAAGAACTAAAGGAGAAGAAAGCTCTTAAGACTAAAACGAGCAAAGATCCTAAGATGAAAAAAACAGACTGGTAAAGCTAAACAGCAGAGTCATAAGAAATCTGCTGATAAGAGTAAAATCAATCAGACTAGTAATAAAACTAAGTCGTCTGTTTATGAGCAAGCAAAGAGTAAACCAAAGAAGCATAAGAAGAAGAAAAATCAAAATGCTTGGTACGGAAATGAGTCATCATATTATGTGCAACCTGCTGCATAACCACAATTGTATCATGCACCTCAATTTCCACCTTACTATGCTCCCTACAATGCTCATCCTATGCATGTATATCCTGCATATCATGCACCTTACCCTGCTTATGAACATTATCCACATCATACTGATTATCAACATAACACATCTGCTGGTTATGATGAAGAGAAAATTGTTCATGTTCCTGCTAAAATTTAGAAGCCTAAGACATCAACATCTTGGGATGTCAAATGTGAAACCAATCCTCCAAGACCCTCTCAATAAAGGGTACCTAAAATAATTTTAATTTATTTTGTAGGTTAGGATTAGGAGTAGGAGTAAAAGTAGAAAAGATTTGGTACTTGGACAATAGATGTTCAAGACACATGTGTGGAGATATACGTGAGTTGACTGATGCTGCTATTGTAGATGGTCCTATTGTTACATTTGGAGACAGCAAAATGTTAGAGTAGTGCCCTGCAAGCCAATCGGTTGTCTTGTAAATACTCTTGTAATCAATCTTATTCATGATCAATAAAACTTCGTATTGGCAATTCTTCATTTATTGTGATACATCTAAGCAATTTATGAAGCCCTTAGATCGTTGATACTATGGAACATGGTGCATCCCTCTATGGAATATGTTCTATTATGGTTTAAGATCTTAAAAGCTTTCCAAGTCGTAGAATACTATTGAGATAGGGCATCACTGTATTCGGTAAGACTTGCACGAGTATGCATTCTCTTTTGCATTGGGATGGATAGTTCCATGGATATCGATATGGTAGATATCAATGCATATGAGTTGATGGCTTGATGAGATCAAGCGCATCGAAACCCCGCTAGAAAAATCTCATCTTAGGAGTTTATCGGAGATGAAGATTTTTTCTACTTACGATAGTGTACGTAAATGGGTCCTTTGACTTGAGACGTTAGAGTGAACTTCATGCCTAGCGTTTATGCTTTGATATGTTACTCGACTACTAATTAGCAAGTCATTATAGTTTCACGTTGGGTATAGATTGCTTCGTAGTGAGGTTAATGACGTCAATAAAGGATCCATTAACTCCTACCGTGATGTGGTTGGGCAATTTCCTATGCCTTCTTTTGTATGGATTGATTTCGGGAATCTTCGGCCGAAGTGAGTGATGTTAGATTTGGAAAGGAGTTTCCAAGTGGGTTATCACTAAAAGGAATCACCATAAAGAATAAAGACGCATAGTTATCAAGGCTAATAGGAATCCGTTGGACTCCATGTCCTAGGCCTCGATCGGGAAATATGTTATTGGAAGGAGCGTACGTGCATGGTATGCGTAAGAGGATTGATGATATCAGTCCAAGAAAGGTTCACACTTTATTTTCATCATTAGTTAGGGCTCGTCAACCGTGACTTGATGACTACCTCGAGTGTTGGGTACTATAGATTTGATTAGATCATATCTAAGAGTGATTGATTAAAAGTAGTTTAATTAATCTTTTTAATTAAATCACCAATGGTTTGTGAGCCCACGGCTAATTGATGGTGAACCCAAGCGGCCACACACAATTGCACAAGATGCAACTTAGTTGTAATGCCCCGTAAATTTAAGAATTTTTTAATCGTATTTTATTAGATTTTTAATCCAATTTTATATGCTAATGTGTTTTAAAGTTAAATTGAACTTTTTTTTGGGCTATGTTAAATGCATCAATTATTTCTTATGGAATATTGGACTTAGAAATAATTTAGAAAATATGTATACTGCCTTTTAAAAATATTGGGGTCATTTTGTAATTAGTTTGGACTAAAGTATGCGAAATTTTTTGATTTAGGGGTCATTTTGCACTTTTTGAAATTTTGGGGGTCAAAAGGGCAAAAACGCCTCTTCTCCTCAATTGGCTGTGCAGGCCATGATTTGTTCTCCTTGGAAATCTAAGAATTCAGCTATGGCAGATGGAGGCCATACCCATTTCTCCGTTCAAACACTCAATCACCCATTTATAACTCCAAAATCAGATTTTTCTTGGCTCCCCTACACCATTACTTCTTGAAGTGAAAAGTTAGAGAGGAAGTGAAGAGTTCTTGAAAATATATAGAGGGTAGGAGAATATAGGAGGAAACACCACCATCACCACCACGTTCCGACGGACCACCACCATTGCCGCCGCCGCTGCACCCTCGCCACTGCCGCCGCCTTGAACCGGAAAAGGAAATAAGGCTAACTTGGAAGCTTGTAAGAGTGTTAAAAAATCCCCTTGTTAGTTTGGTTATTTTGTGTGAAATTTCTTAGAAATTTATGGTTTTAGACTTGAAATATCTTCAAGCTTTACTTAATGGGTCTCTTTAATTTTAGGATATTCAAGGTTTGAAATGGTTTTATTCTATGTTAATGCATGTTCATATTAAAAATAAATAAAAAATAAAGACTTTTGTGGTTGTTGAAACAACTATATTTTGTTTTTTAAAAAAAAAAATTTAATGATTTGACTATGAGAGCATATATGCTTGCTATATTATGGATCTTGAAAATATATAGATGTCTATGAAAATACAAGAGGTTTATGAAAACTTTGGGGTTTTTAAAGATGATTGTGTTATCTTATTTGGGCATTTTATGCAAAAAAGAAAAAAATTATAAGGTCTCCTTTTCCGGTGGGGTTGACCGGAGCCACCCCATCGTTGGCAAGCAACCGGCCACTGCTAGAAGCAGTGGCCGAAGACAGCAACGATCTGTTGCAATTGCAACATACCCCTTTTTTTTGGGCCTGTTGCAAATGCAACAGACCAACATGCCATTGTCTCAATGGGACTGTTGTTACCTTTAGGTGGGCTGGCCCTGCTGGCCATCCCATAGCTATATATAAAAAAAAAGGATAAATAATAATAATAATAACAAAACTGAAAATAATTTCTGAAAAATAAAGTTTGTAAAATTTAATATAATTTTGATAATTATACTTGAATATTTGTCTAAAATTAATTTTTAAAAAATTAAATTAAATTAGTTTAAATAATTTTGAATAACTATTATTTTTAATTATATATATTTATATATATAAATAAACTTTTGAAGATAAAATAAATCGTGTTAATTGTTTTCTGAAAAATAATTAAATAATTTTGGATAAATAATTTCTGGAAATATATAAATTACTTAAATAATTTTGAAAAAAAAAGAGGAAGATTAATTAATAATAAATTATTTTCCGAATAAGATCATGATTAAATAAAATTTTTGAAATGAAAATAATTTCAAGGATACATTAATTATTAATTTAGTAAAATAAAATAATTTTGAATAATATTCTTGGAAAATAAATAATTTGAAAATAAACTTTGCTTTATTGAAATTAAATGTTTACCTATTTTAAAATAATTAAAGAATTCAAAGATGTTTGAAAATTTTAAAATGAAATCTAAACCTAAAGAAATTAACATCTAAACTTGTTTGTTGAAATTACGTAAAATAAGTGTTGTATTATTAAAGAACTTTCTCGGGTTTTTATAAATCCTTAATTGTGGCTTTCCATACCACGTAGCTCTATGAACCCCTAAACTGGGTTAATTAGTCTAAGTTGGATCATGGTCTCGTTTCGTCCATGACACGACTATAATTGTGACTAACGTGTTTCTTTAGTCGATCATAAGTTTTTGTTCGTGTTTAGATTCTTAAATGTTACATAAACATGTATAGGATCCGGAATTGTCGTTCTACCGAGAAACTTTCAAGAACCGTAAGCAGCACAGGCGAACGCTGTGTGTTCATTTGTGTGTCAGTCTAATATGCTAGTAGGTCGAGTCTAAGCATGTGTTATATTCTAATTTCTCTTGCATGTTGTCACAAATAGATTGGACTTGTTATGTCGATATTACTCGCATGAAATCCTAAGAATATCAACATGATAATCCAATACATGCTACATCCGAATCTACTAGTTGCAAGTACATTTTATTAAACTATCATGATACCTAAAATTACATATTATAAGTTGTTAAATGTTGATAATATGTTAAATATGTTTGATATGTTATGTTTCCATTTGTCTCCGATTATGTGTTTCCGTTTGTTTCCGATTTTGTGTAGGCCTTATTTGTTTGGTTGTTGGTCCCAAGTGGTCAGATGAGGTCTAGAGGGGGGGGGGGGTGAATAGACCTCTGAAAATTTTTGAACTTAAAAACTTTTCAGTCTTCTGTCAGCAGACTAAGCTGATGAAGAACAGTAAGCAGACTAGTCTGATCGTGAACAAATCTTGAACAGACGACTGACCACTCTTCTTACAGTAACTTAGCTGTTTTTCAGCAAAACAGTTTTTCAAAGAGTTTACTTGCAGCGGATTGTTTCAAAGTGTTTTTCACAAGTAGACTTAGTTCTTGAAAGATTTTATCCCCAGTTTTTACAAACTCCTTTTGTTTTAAAATCTTTTCAAATAATTCAAAGTGTTTAAATATGCAAACTTTAAATATGCAAGAAAACTTTAAATGCAAGATAACACAAAGAATTTTTATAGTGGTTATATGGATAAAAATCCTTTAGTCCACTCTTCCAGATCACACAGATTCTGGGTTATACTATAATCACTTAGATTACAATATTTCTCCACTTACACCTAAACAACTAATGAGAAGGCTGTAAGCTCACAATAGGAATTCACAAAGAAAACCTATCCTCTAAAGTAGAATCACTCACTTAGACGGATTCTAACTTCGCACAACACTCAGCTTTTTACAAAATCACTCAGATAATGTTTTTCTGTTTTCTTCAACTGGGTTTCTGTCAACAGATGACTTCCACCAGACGAGTGAGCTGTTCGAGCTTTTGAGACTTAGAGAAATTCTGCTTCAAAATTTCGATCTCTGATTGTTGTTGTGTGTGTCTCTCTTCGAACTTTGCTCTATTTATACTTGGATTTGAATTTATGACCGTTGAAGGAAATCACATCTTCAAATCCAACCTTCAGCTCTTTTTGAAACGGCTCCCTGCAGCAATAGTACAGTGTACAGTACCTTTCTGTCCATCGCATTTAATGCTGCATTTAATGCACTCTGCTGATCCGAGGATATCTTCAATCATTTGCCATTACTACCCTTCTCTTTCAGCATTTATTACACCAGGTGCATTTATTACCGTTGGACTAATCTCTTGATCTCTTCTACTCTGCTGATCAAAACGACTCTGCTGATAGATACTCTGCTGATCAAATACTGAACTAATCTGATTTGACTCGGCTGATGACCTACCCTTCTGTTCGCTGTTTCAGCAAGAGATCACTAGTCTTCTGAGCTTCGAACTTTGAACTCTTCTGATGTCTTCTTTTACTTGTTCAAAATTCTTCTAAGGGAACTAAGCTTTCCATACTTAGCTGATGATGATGTTTTGAAAATCATCAAAACCTTCCCTTAATTTCTGACTTCTTTGCACTTCATCTTCATCTTCATCCAACAATTTCCCCCTTTTTGATGATGACAAAACTTCAGCTAAGTACCTGTACCTAAACTAAAGTTTTGATCCTCAAAAATTTCTGAGATAGAAATAATCTGTTGGAGTCAAACTTGCAATTTTATAGATATTGAATTGATTACATTTTACAAGTTTTGAAAAGTAAAAGATGCAAAGTAAAAGATTACAAGGTTTAAAAAGTAAAGAAATCTAGTCTAAACTAGTCTTCTTCTTTCTTTTCTTCTTCAGCATCCTTGTCTTCTTTTTCTTCTTCAGCAGGTTTGGAAGTTCCAACTTCCAATTTCTGCTTCAACAGCTCTAGCTTCTTCTTTTTAGTATCAGGATCAAGCTGTTCTTCAGCTGAATCCTTAGCAGCAGCTATCTCCTTATCAGATTTAGCTTTTGCTTCAGCTTCAGTTTCTTCATATTCTTCAGCTATCTCCTTATCATCTTCTTCTTTTTCTGTGATCTTTTCTTCTGCTGATCTGCTTGTGCCTTCATTTGCTGCTTCATTCCTATCATTTTCATCAGCAGACTCTTCTAAGACTTCTGTTCCTTCAGCATCATTATCAGCTTCCAATACAGGAGAAGTCCCAACTCTTTTCTGTCCAAATATCCTCTCTTCCCCCTTTTTGTCATCATCAGCAGGGTTGATTTGATAGTTTGGTAAGATCGGAGTAATTAGCAGTGAATCACAGAGAAGCTTGATGTTCTCTTCCATAGCATTCATCTGAGCCTGTTGTTTAAGTTGATTGGCCTTAACAGTTTTGACTTCCTTGAGTAAGTCTTCTCCTTGATCACCCAATTAAATTTGAGATCCCAAAATCCAATTTGATGAAGCAGTGAAGTCTTTCATCATGTTTCCCATGACTTCATCTTCTGCTTGGAGAGCCAATTCAACAGTTTGTTCAATCTGCTTCCAACCTTCAGTAGTGCTCTGAGTCCTTCTTCTAAGAATATCCATATCCTGACAGATGGATTTAACATTGTAAGCAGTGTCTTCTATCAGATCTGTTGGGACAGCAGCAGCTTTCTGAACTGGTTGTTTAACAGCAGCTATCACTTCTGCAGCTAATTCTTTCTTCATATCCTTCAGAGAATTGGTGATCATTTGCTGGATGGAGTCCAACAGATTTGTCTGAACACCATGAGAGGTTGAAGGCATATCTGAAGTAGCAGCAGGTGTATCTTCCATGAGTTGCTCTGATGGTTGAGTTGTCAATGCAAGAGATTGATCTGCTGGTTCATCAGCAAGGCTTGGAGTGCTTTCCTTCTCCATAGCTTGATCATCTCTTTCAGCAGCAACTTCTTTCTCCTTTAACTGATCTGCTGGAATTTCTTCTTCCTTCTTTGATTCCTCAGCAGCATCAGACTTATCATCCTGCACTTTGTCTTGATCAGATGGGTCTGATGTACCCTCAATTTGCTTTGGTTGATCAGAGGACTCTGCTCCTTCTTTCTCAGCAGGTGATATAATCTTCTTGACAGTTTCAACTGTCCTCATCAATCCTTCATTGTCCACTGCAGACCTGTTAGAAATCCAAGTAAAGTTATCAAGAGGAATAAAAGTAGATGTTGGTTCCTCAGGCAACTCTTCATAAGGTTTCAGATTTGGTCCATAGACAATATGTTTGATGTTAGGAAGTGGGACCAGTTCACTTGGTTGTCCTCTTAACTTCCTTGCTTTCTTTGCCCAGAGCTCCATTGCTTGAGCAATAGCCAACTTGATAGATCTTTCTTTGAGGTCTGTTGAGTCATCAAAGTCCTCAGGAATGGATGCAAAGATCTTCTTGGCTTCTTCCTTGACTATGTGACAGATCCTCATCCTTAATCTATCCAGAAAGAATTCTGAATCAAGTGCTTGAATGAGTGAATTTGTCTCAAGCCACTTAAGTATCCAATCTTCTGTAGCCTTGAATTCTTTCCATTTGGCCATTTCAGCAGGACTTTTTGTCAATCTGAATTCTCTCCATCTGTTGTATTTAATCTTTTCAGAATTGAAGAGTGTCAGACGATTGATCCTCTCACTTTCAGCATCCAGTCTTTTGAGAAATTCTTCAAAAATTGCAGGATCTTCCCTGACAATTTCAAGAGATAATCTGATTTCTTCTCTTCTCTTCTCTTTTATCTTGGGTGCAGGCATAGCTGGGATTGGTTTGTTTGGATCCCTTGGTTCACCAATAGCTATCCCACCAGTATGCTGATGTCCATGAGCATCCTTGATGCTTGCTTCAATAACAGCAGCCAACTCTGCTGCCTCAATAGCATCTCTCTGCTCTTGAGTCATTTTGCTGGCTTCTTCCTCCAGCCTTTTTAATTCTAGGCTTTTCAGCCTATCCTCTTCTGCTTTCTCTGCAGCTAACCTTTGCTTTTCAGCATCATCTAACTTTTTCTTTTCTGCAACAGTGACATAAGTTGAAAATTTCCCAGGCCTTTGTCTGATTGGATTGGGACTTTCAACTGCTTGAAGAGGAACTGCAGCAACTGGAGTAGGATGCAACAAAGGTGCATCTCCTTCAAGTGTTGAACTAGTCTGCTGTACATTTTGAACTTCAGCAGATAGTGCAGCAGATGAGTCTTCTGTTTGTACTCCAATTTCAGAGATAACTTTATCTTCAGTAGCAGCAGCTTTAGCAGCTTCAACAGCAGGTTCTTTAATTTTTAATGGCCTTTCTGCTTCTGTAGTTGTTTCTCTTACAATTGCAACAGGTTCTTCAGAGAAATTTACCTTTCTCTTTGCTTTGGACTTAGGAATTCTTTTGGCAGGAGGGTTTGCAACAGGAGGTCCCCTTGACTCACTCCTAGTCCTCAATCTCTTCAACCTTTGAATAGGAACTTCTTCATCAGATTCTGTCTTTTCAGATGAAGAGCCAGTCTCCATGTTCTCAACTTTAGCTGTGAAGTTATCTATCACCTTTTCAGGGACTTCAAATTCAGGTTGTGCTGATTCAGCCACAACAGCAGACTGTGCTGTTGGCTCAGCAGATTGACTTGTCTGACCCACCTTCTTGCTCTTCTTAGAAGGGGTCTTTTTGGATTTTGCTGGGGCTTTTCTCTTAGGTTTCTCCACTATTTGTCTGACAGGCTCGTAGAGTTTGAACTCTTTACTACCATGAGTTTGCTTCCCACCACCCATAGGGCAATTTAGTGAGGCAAACAGATTACTCAGTAAAATAGCATGAGAATGCCTTTTATCACTTAACAGCTCATACACGTGAGCAGCCCAGTTAACCTTAAACCCATAATAAATGCAAATCATTGTGCAGTATCTCTTCCTAGGTAATCCATCCAGTGAACCGGTAGCACAATCTAATATCTTTGCAATAATATCAGCAAACCTCTGATATTCACCTTTCAGCTGAGTCTTCATCAAAGACCCAGTCATCTCTTCTCCAGATTTAGCACAAATACCCCAGAACTCTTCTTCCTTTGCTGACCCTAAACTGGTCACATCTCCTCCCTCGTTTGATAGTTTATAGATCTCACTGAGAACAGCAGCTGAGACCGCAATCTTCTTTCCACCTATTTCAGCAGACATGATCGTGTCATTCTTAGAGAATTTCCTGGTTGTATAGAAGTGCTCAACATCTTCTAAGTAGACTCTGTCTTCGTGAGCCTCCAAAACAGGAACTAACGAAGCTTCCTTAATCTTTTCGAGTAACGAGCGCATCAGATCAGTGCCCGAAAAATGGAATTTGCTGTAGTTGAAGTACCTTCCTTCGATAATCTTCTCCATATCTGAAATTTTGAGAGTAGAAATCTACAAAAATGCAGTGAACTTTCGAAACAATAGGGTTTGAGAGTTAGAGAGTTTGAGAATTTTTGTGTGCGTAAGACGACTATACTGTTTAGATCGGATTTTATAGGTTTCCTTTTGGTTAGGTTTCCGTGAATTATCTGAACCGTTGATCTAATCTGACAGTTTTAAATCGTATGGCTAGGAGAGACGGATTTCAATTTTATTATTTTAATGTCAGATGGGCGGGAAACTCTATCGACACTAATCTGTTACTTATAAAAGCGCGTTTCTTATGATGCGATTTATGACCATGCTTATATAAGATATCAGATGAGTAGAGTTTAACTTATCTGACAGACGAGTGATCTGTTATCTGATATTACTAGAGAATGCCAATAGCTAGTAATCTTCCTCTGCTGTTTGTCAATCCAGCAAGATAAAATAATCTTCAGTCTTCAAGAATTAAGAACAGATCTTCAGATAATATAACTTTCACTAACTGACATTAACAGATTTCATCTTTAGAGCAGAAGTACCGCTAGTCTTACACGTTCCCCCTGTCTTTAAGAATCCATAAGCTAACTAGTCTGTTGAAAGTTAATTCTTGAATAAATAACAGATAACTAAGCTGTTGAACTCCAGTCTTCTGATGAGTTCCCCCTCAGCTTATGCATCCAAATTAAGTAGTCCTAACTCAGCTCTTAGAGTTGAGAACCTTGCTTCACTTAGAGGTTTAGTGAAGATATCAGCAATTTGATTGTCAGTATGAACATACTCTATTATAACATTGCCTTTTTCCACATGATCTCTAATGAAGTGATGCTTGATCTCTATATGTTTAGTCCTTGAATGACTTGTAGTATTCTGAGTAAGTGAAATTGCACTTGTATTATCACAGTAGATTGGAATTCCACTGATCTTGATATTGTAGTCTTCTAGTTGATGCTTCAACCAAAGTATCTGTGCACAACAAGC